>JAVQJG010036381.1:0-13479 GCA_036024015.1 Craterocephalus amniculus
ATTTGTGTTTACATTTTTCTTTACTTGTACAGGTCAGGTTTTTTGTCATGATAAAGCTGGAAGTGAGCTGGGTCACCTACAACCCTTCCAGACTCTGATGGCAGGCTACCCAGATCTACTTATGCGGTAGGATAAGACAAACTGACACTTGTTCCCGACACCTCGTTACACTTGCGGGGAAAACCTTGGATTATACTGTCTTTTGGACCAAACTGGGATTTCGGACATTGTGTTTAGCGGGAACATAGAAGACTAAAGGAATCAGTATTGTCTATGAAGTGAACTCTTGAATGTATTTAGAAATAGTGCTTGAAACGATCACTGTTTGTTGGTGTTATTATTGTCGTTGTCATTTGTCATTGTTGTTTGTTATTAGTGTTGCTGTTATTGTTGTTTGTTATTGTTGTTGCTTTTATTGTTGTTGCAGTCTGTATAAACAAATATATATATAACTTTGAAGTTAACTTTAGTCTTGTCAAATGTTTATTCAAACATCAGGCTCTTTGGAGAACCATCTTCTGAACAAATCGTGTATGTAGTCAATCCTCTAGTCCTAAAGCGTTACACCATACTTGCGGAGCCCCCCCTTCTCCAAGTCCTCAAAGCAAATGTAGACTGGTTGGGCGAACTTCCATGCCCCCTCCAAGACCCTGAAGAGGGTATAGAGCTGGGCTATTGTTCCATGACTAGGATGAAAACCACACTGCTCCTCCTCAATCCGAGATTCGACCATCCGACAGACCCTCCTCTCCAGGACCCTTGAATAGACCTTACCAGGGAGGCTGAGGAGTGTGATCCCTCTGTAGTTGGAGCACACCCTCCGGTCCCCCTTCTTAAAAAGAGGGACCACCACCCCGGTCTGCCAATCCAGAGGCACTGTCCCCGATGTCCATGCGATGCCGTAGAGGCATGTCAGCCAAGACAGCCCCACGGCATCCAGAGCCTTAAGAAACACCGGGCGGATCTCATCCACCCCCGGGGCCTTACCACCGAGGAGCTTTTTAACTACTTCAGCGACCTCGGCCCCAGAGATAGGAGAGTCCGTCACCGTGTCCCACAGCTCTGCTCGTTCTTCTGGAGGCGTGTTGGTGGGATTGAGGAGGTCTTCGAAGTATTCTTTGCACTGTTACGATCGGCTCATGGATCATAACAAAATAAGGGAGAACGCAGAGGAATGGCGGACAATAAATCAATTTATTAAATAACTAAAACATTAACTTAACCTAACTCAAACAATACCAAATAAAGCACCACCAAAACAGAATGCCAGGCCCACGGAGGACGAGCCCCCTGATCAGGTGAAAGAGGCGGATCTTTATAGGTGGAGACCCTGGCCAGCTGTCGCCACTCACCAATTAACCTATAAAAACAAACAAATTGAATTAATACAACATACACATACCAAACAAAAACAAACCTAAACCGTCACAACCCAGAATGTCCCGAGTCGAGGTCAGCAGCCTCACATCTCCACTGTACACAGTGTTGATGGAGCACTGCTTCCCCCTCCTGAGTCGCCGGATGGTGGACCAGAACCTCCTCGAAGCCGTAAGGAAGTCATTCTCCATGGCCACTCAAAAACTCCTCCCATACCCGAGTTTTTGCCTCAGCAACAGCCGAAGCTGCGCTCCGCTTAGCCTGCCGATACCTGTCAGCTGCCTCCGGAGTCCCACAGGCCAGAAAGGCCCGATAGGACTCCTTCTTTAGCTTGACAGCATCCCTCACTGCTGGTGTGCACCACCAAGTTCGGGGATTGCCGCCGCGACAGACACCAACGACCCATACGGCCACAACTCCGGCTGGCCGCCTCAACAATGGAGGCGAGGAACACGGCCCACTCGGACTCAATGTCCCCTGCCTCCCCCGGAACATGACTGAAGCTCTGCCGGAGATGGGAGTTGAAGCTCCTTCTGACAGGGGATTCTGCCAGACTACTTGTTTGGGTTGGCCAGGTCTGACCGGCATCCTCCCCCACCATCTGAGCCAACTCACCACCAGATGGTGATCAGTTGAAGCTCCGCCCCTCTCTTCACCCGAGTGTCCAGGACATGCGGCCGCAGATCCGACGATACGACTACGAAGTTGAATTACAACTACTGCTTTGAATTACAATGAAGCATTTTGTCTTTTCTTTACTGGGGAGTTGATCATCCTGCAGACGGCTGTGTGTTTACTGTGTAACCCCCACAGAAAAAATCTCCAGTTCTGCATCTTCTGCACGTGTCTGCATGTGCATGTGGAACCCATGGAAATGTTTTAAAACCACTTGTTCATTCACGTGGACAACAGCTGCAACAGCAACATTTTTTTCACATTTTCATGACGTGTTTTACTCGTGTTGTTCACATGGGACTGGTGTGTTTTCACATGTGGTTGTCTTAAATGAAACATGTTTTTCACATGTATCTTTCTGTCAGGGTGTTGAGTTTTATCCCTGTCTGATGGGTTTTCTAAGATCTGCCTGCACACCTTCAATAAACCTTCATCATAAAAGGTCAAAGGTCACATCTTAAAGACAGACCTTTGAGACGGATCTGAGGTGTTGGAAAGTGCTTTTCTCAAACTATTTTATCAGTGGATCTGAACGCAGTGAGGTTCCTGAGGATGCACCATTCAATACAGCAAGCTGCAGAGATCAGGCTAGTATCAGTAATCACAACTTAACTAGCATGCAAGCTTCAGTATGTGTTGCAAAGCTGATTATTTGAGCTGATGTTATTCACAGTATTTAAATAAAGCTTTGGTACAAACAAGTGAAAGCTAAAGATGTTGGTTTGACGGCTGTCGGCTGATTGATAAGGTCCTAAAGTTTTAGTTTGTGCAGAAACCTGACTGAGTTAATGGTCATGATTCTGTTAATGTGCACCACAGTTTTAAAAAGCCAACATTATGAAAAGCTGTGGCCAGTTTTTATTTACAGTGGGGTCCTGTTGGGTCGTTTGGTCCAGAGTCCAGGCGGCACCTGTCCTCTTATCTTAACATGGAAACCACTGCAAACCACTGGACACTATCGATGTTCCTGCCACAATTTATCTTCATCCACGTGTCTTCTTCCTCTGCACAGCTTGCTGAGACGCCTGACCTCCCTCTGCTGGTTTCATGCTAGCTATGAAATTGAAATTTGTGTAGTTTGCTTACAAAGCATTAATTGTTCCTTCCATTCATGTTTTCGAACTCTGTGCATGCTTTTCAAAGACTACTCGGTCTCACTGCCGATTGTTTGGTCAAAAACAAATGATTCCAATGCAAAGACCGTAGGAGCATCTACAGCTCCAGAAAGCAGCCAGAGACAATAACATGGCTGAAAGCTACATCTGGAATTTATGTGCCTGCATACAGCCAGGACGAAAATAAAGAAGATCCAGTATAACCATGACACAGCACATGCACCGACATTATAAGACCTATGGAGCAAAGATTACATGAGAAGCATTTCCATGTGGCGTGGGGTCAGGTCAACCGAAGCTTTTAGGAAGAGCCGATCATGCTGACGGAAAGGTTAAAAAAAACCAAGAGTTTTGGAGAAAAATATGTTTGTTTAACAGACACTTTGGTCGTTGTAACTGAAAATGTCCACCAGAGGGCGACAAAGTAAAAGAGAACCTCCTCATAAAAAAACAGAAACTCTTCTGCTCAGGCACAAGTCAACAGTGAAATTAAATTATTTTATTCCGTCAGTCTGCCAGAAGGCAAAGTTCTGGATGTACCGGTCCATCTACGTTCCTACCCTCACTTACAGCCACCAGCTCTGGTAGTGACCCAAAGAAGCAGACGGCCAATCAGAGCAAGGCAAGGCAAGGCAAGTTTATTTGTATAGCGCATTTCATTTACATGATAATTCAAGGTGCTTTACATACAAATATTAGAAACATTACAGCAAGATGCAGAAAGCAATAAAAAGAAATTAAAAAAATTAAAATCACAAAATAAGAAAATTAAAGAAAGAATAAAATCACTCATCATAAAAGGCTTTAACCCTGATGTAAAACTGCTGACAGTTCCAGCAGACCTGCAGCTTTTTTGGGACTTTGTTCCACATGTGAGGAGCATAAAAACTGAACGCTGCCTCTCCGTGTTTGGTTCTGACGGGCGAAATGAGTTTCCTCCGCAGGGTGGCCGGGTCTCCCTTAGAGATGAGGAGCTGGGTCATCCGGGAGGAGCTGCTCCTCCACATCCAGAGGATCCAGATGAGGGCAGGATGCTCCTGGATCCTCGCTGGGGAGGGATTTCAGACCTGGAGGTAGAGCCAGGACACGCTGGGTACCTGAGGACCCGATTCATCAGGACTCCTTATGCAGATAATGAATCATATTTAAATGCCTGAAAGACGGAAACTGCCAGATTTCACAGGAAGAAGTCAGAGGAAAGATAGCTGTGACAGTGAGGGTCCGGCCTTTATGCCTCCGACTGATGATTGGCTGGCTACCTACCACAGAATGTCCCTTTGGCTGATTGGTCAGCACGCATGACTTTTCACCTGGGAGGTTGGGGATCGATCCCTGCTTGGACCCTCCTCCCTCCTGCTGCATATATTTAATCTTTTTAATGCTTCTAAGTGAAGAAGAAAAATGAAGTCCTGTCCTCTTCAGTTAAAGATGCATGACACGTCTCCTCCACATGGGGGAGCCGTCAGAATATGGATGGTTCCTCCTGAACACAGCAGTTATCCTCCCATGCAGCCTCACAATGAACATAAACACAGATTATTAATGTGTGTACTACATTCAGTCATTCATTTATTCATTCATTCATTTTCTGTACTTAACCCAATCAGGGGCGGACTGGAGCCTGTCCCAGCTATTATTGGACCACATGTACTACATTATTATTAAATAAATCACATAACTAAGATGTGTATTCATAGATGTTACCCAGACTCGTAGTGCTGAATGCTTTCTTGGTTTTCAGATGCATCCTGATGAAGTTTGAAACCGTTCAAAGGTTTTTCCTTTTCATCAGAGGAGAGAAGAAGAAAAAAAGTTTTAAATTGTAGTTACCCACCGTCCTCTTCATTGGGACCTTCTGGTACCGGGTGGTCCACTTCGTCCTGCAAAGCTTCAATCATCTAATATTCTATCTGATCTCGATGCTGATGCTTGTTTGCTCCCTAAAGGAAAACCAGGATTCAATAGTTCAGCCTGCCTGAATGTCTTTGTTGCATAAATCCTCCATCTCCTGAACTATGACGGCATCCTGTTGCTGTGGCAGGTTGGAGCAGCCATGTTCTCCATCACGTCAGCGTCACCTCCTAACCCCATGGGTGTAAAACTTTCAAGCCGAACGGCCGAAATGTGGAAAATCTGCCACTAAAAGGCTCCAAAACGACACAAAGAAAAGCTCCAAAGGAAACACGGCTGCTGTTTGAAAATAGTTAATTGTTCATTTTTAAAATGACTTTATTGAAAGGGTTGACGTCCAGCAGAGAAGATGCTGGAATTGTTATTGTTTGAGGAATAATGTTTCCCTTCCCCGACAGAATCATTCACTCTGACCTGGAAAACACTAAAGACATCCTGAAATGACCAAGATATCAATGAGAATGAAGACTGGTGGCACAACAGCTGACCTCCTTAAGGCCTGAAAGCCTGTGATGGGATGGGGGGAGGGGGGGGGGGGGGCAGTGCCCATTTATTGTCATCCAGCCTTTCTTGATCAAATTGTTGGTGAACCTTTTACGTTTGGTTTAGAGATGCAACGTCTGTCAAAGCACAAAGAAAGATGACAGCAGTAGCCCATCAAGGTCAAGGCTGGCGGGGGCGGGGGGGCTAATCCGTCCTGGAGGGGGGTGGCAGGATGCAGAGTGACAATGGGCCAATGGGAGCGTGTGTCAGTCAGGGGCCGGACCTCTCCGTGTAAACATCTGCTCCTCCAGAGGAACATAATCTGTCCCCCCCCCCACCCCCACCCACACACACAAACACCCCTCAATTAACCGTTTAACGTCCCGCATCAACAAACCAGAGATTTTACCAACCAGGTAAACCAACTTTAAGCGTCTGAACCATAAAATGATCCCTGTGATGTGTTTCTGCTGACGCCTCTGCAGCTGCCCCCCCCCCCAAACCTCCATCTGTCCAAACATTTTGTATCTCCATCTTCCTCAGAGCAGGTTGGACCAGAATCTCGGCTGATGCTGAACAGCAGGAACCATCCGGCGTATCGCAGCCGTATGTAGACATTTTAGAAAAAAGGCTTTTCTTTAGTGAAAAACGTAGCTGCTGTCCTGTTTCTGCAGGTTTGTCCAGAGCAGCCGCCGGGACGCGTTTAAGTGATGCAATGCTGTCGTTGCAGGATCGGATACATGAAGTGTCAACTGAACAATAGCTGGAGGCTAATCACAGCGGGGGGCGGGGGGCGGGGGGCTGCACCAGCCTACATGGTGCACACATGGCACCGGGGTGCGCCCAATCACAGCCTCGCAGAAATCCTCAGAAACCTGGAGGGGGGGGTGGGGCGGCCTCTGCCTCCACATGGGACCCTCATCTTTGTCTTCTTGTCTCTGTCCGCCTCTACGTGCAGCATGCAGAGCAGCGGCAGCAACGTCTCCTCGCTCTGTTCAGCACCGATCAGCCCTCCCATCTCCTTTCTTGGGCTGGACGGCAGGTTTTCCTTCGTTCTGATGGTGAAGCCACAACAGTGTGGCTCCTTTCCTTCACAGCAGAGTCACTGGAAAAAAGTCTACGATTCGTCCCGAAGCCAAAGCCTGACCTCACTGCTTCTGCTTCCTGATTGGACAGCAGGTCTACATCATCTAGATCCAGAATAAAATGTCTGAATGTGTTCATGCAGGCTGATGTGTCTGGGATGCGGTAACCATAGTTACCTGCATCGACCTACAGGGTCGTCCTGAGGTACTTCTCATTTCTCCATGTTTTGTTTGAGAGGGTCAAGAAGAAAAGTCAGGACTGCAAAAACAATCTACAGAAGCTGAAGATGATCTGGTTGAATATCTGGGGATCGGGGATGGATCCCAGAACCTGGACCTGAACGGGTCTGATGGAGGGACGGGTCCTCCCCACAAACCGGACCTCTGCTTTCCTGCAGCGGATCATCTGAGAGAGAACGAAAGAAAAGGCAGAAACATCCAGAGAGGAGTTTTGAAAAGTCTGATCCTGTTCCTAGAAAGCCCTTCCAGGATCCTGGAGAGCTGTTCCTGGAGACGACTGGGAGAAAGGGGTCATACTGGTGGTGTAAAGGGGGGTTATTTGTGTCGGCTAAACTTATAACGGAATAAAATTGGAAGCTTTTTCTTCACTTCTGTGGCATCATCTCCCCACTGGAAGGACCCCTCACCCTCCGCTGGACTGCCTCATGCCTTCTTCATGTCCTCAGGACCAGACTCTCAACCATGAGGGTCTGGAAAAATTCCCTTCCAGAACATCTGAGGGCTCAACATGCAGCAGAGACCCAAAAAACCTAGAATCAAGTCAAATCAACTTTATTTATAAAGCACTACCAACAAGTATCTGCCAAAGTGCTGCACAAATAGATAATAAACATGAATATAGATGGCATAGCAGTACAACAATATAGAAAAAAAACAAAATAAAGAACAACAACAATGCCAACATTCAGTCTGGTTTAAAAGCAAGAGAATAAAAATTAGTCTTTAAACAGGATTTAAAAATATCAACTCAGTCTGAGGTCTTGGTTCAGTTCGGATCAGATATATTCTTTCGTGGTTGATTTTTTAGAACTTTGATATTTCTTAGATATGAAGTACACTACAAATATAATGTAGTATGATCATTATTACCGTGCCTCTCATCTGATGCAGGTGGGATAGGCTCCACCCCCTTACTCCAATGCCTTACAAGCAGTACAGCGTCATAAAACCACCATGTGTGCCAACTATGCAAAGCAAATTTTTCTTGTAATGGATAAAGTATAAATAGGATCAGCTGGAGCCAAACAATGCAGGATCATCCTCAGAAGGAAAAATAGGTGTAAATGTTTGTTTATCCAACAAGAATCAGAATCACTTTATTGGCCAAATATGTGAGCAGATAACTTGATTTTGACTCCGGGTTTTAAAGTACCACCTCTTACTTGACACATAAAAAATCAAATCAATAAACATGAGTTACATGATAAAAACAAAAAAACTTTAACATCATGTACCAAAGGAAATATACACAACATAGCATAACATAACGTAACATAACTTAGTTTAAAGTGCAATGAAGCCTATTAGTGTGGTGTTTCATTATGTGTTTATGTTCATGATTGACCTGTGACTGGCCTAATGTTCATCAGAGCCACAGAAACGGTTCTTGCGTCTGGTGGTTGTGGGGAACAATAAATATCCATTATTCCTAAAATCTGCATTTCTTTCAGCTCTGATTCTCTTTATCCAGTCCGTGCCCCCCCCCCCCCGTCTTCATGTCCGTAGACCCGCCCCTGCTCAGTTCTCCACCTCACAGCTCTTTGTTTTTAATTTTCCCTCCAATCATCAGCCGGTGCGGCCGCGCAGAGCCGCACGCTCATTGGCTCGCGGCGCGGCGTTGACGCAGCACGCGGCAGGGGGACATTCAACTGTCCCATCCAGGAAGGCAGCGAGGAGGAGGAAGAGGAGGCGGGGAGTGTGAGTGGATGGGCTCCCTGTGTGCGCGAGACCGGCTCTTTACACCGAACAGGCGACAGATTCCTGACTTGGATCTTCCAACCGGATCCCAGATGAACTCCGACTCTTCGTCCGGGAGGATAAAAAGTGCAGCTTTTTATGGGAGAAGCGCTTTTCTGGGACTGACCGGCTGAAGCGCAGACAATAAGCGCGCGCGACCAGATCACAACAAAAGACAGATGGTGAGAAACCTTTCATTTACAGCTCCGGAGCGCACGCGCTCCAAGCTTTAATCATCCAGGGTTGGATGTGATGTACCGGTGCAGCCCCGGTGTGACCTGCAGCCCGGTGTGACCTGCTGCCCGGTGTGACGTACAGCCCGGTGTGACGTACAGCCCGGTGTGACCTGCAGCCCGGTGTGACGTACAGCCCGGTGTGACGTACAGCCCGGTGTGACGTACAGCCCGGTGTGACCTGCAGCCCGGTGTGACCTGCAGCCCGGTGTGACGTACAGCCCGGTGTGACGTACAGCCCGGTGTGCTTGTTGTAGAGCATCGGACCCGCGGCTGGACGGCAGCTGGATGCGGACATGTTGACATGTCAGCAGGCTCTCAGACAGCCATGTCGCTGCGCTGTTTACCAAAAGTCCCTGCAACTTGTTCTGCGCTCAGCTGCTCTGCTCTGCTCTGAGTGAATATCCTGTTTCCTGCACAGGAGAACAATGGATGGCCGGCATGTGATCTCCTGTGAGGCTGTTGTTTCACCGCAGCGCTGTGACAACTAAAGAGTCACTTTCTAAATATCCACATTAACACCAGACACCTGTCTGCCTGTGGCATTAACACATCTTACTGCGCGATTAATTGTCTCAGAAATTATTGCAATAAACAATAAAGTTATTTTAAGACCATTTTCAGTTAATATAATAATAATAATAATGCCATACTAATACAAGTAGAGGCTTCAAAGATCAGTAAACTTTATTTTTTACTGGAGCTGGAAGAAACTTTATATAATAGAAGGTACTCTCCGTCTCATTAATAATGAATAAAAACCAAACACAACCAGAAAAGAATAGATAATGATGATAGATACTGAGTCTCTGTAACAAAATTATCCTTCAAAAATATGAAACATGGAGCTCAGACAGGGAAAAGCAGACAAACTGCCAGCTGGGACCCTGTGAACGAGAATTTACCAGTGATTTAATTTGCTGCCTGTGGCTTCGTACGAGACATGAGACACCAGAGGAAACTTGTTGCCGTCATGCTGTCGCTCTTTGCGAGCCCCTGATTGTCGCTTCTTGCCACCAGCCTGGTGTTCTCCTGCAGCTCTGGCATGAGGAAACAGGACGTGAGACAGAACAAAGGCTCAGCTCGCTGTGTAAAGGTGGATACAGAGAATTTGTGCTGCTTTTCTTTCCCTTGTCTGATGCAGATGCAGCCTGCTGTGTTCTGAGTTTAGTCGTCTTTAATGGCGTCAGCGTTTCTGATTCAGTGGAGCTGCAGCCGCTGCTCGCGACGCAAAACAGGACTGGTTTACCGTCAGGGCCGTTAACAATCCCATCTTACAGATAAGGCCCGAGCGGTGCGACCTGAGCCCGTCAGGTGTTCCCACCTCACATCCTCTGTTTAGTGTTAAAAGTTGCCCATCAGCATTTTTCCCTCTTTCCCACACAGCTTCATTATCAGGCTGTCAGCCCACATGAGTCAGTCTGGCTATGTGATACAGTCGTCCTGCCGGTTTGCAGGATCTGACTCTCACTTCCTGCCAGACTGGCTACTGAAAACATCCAGCTCTTCATCAGAGCGCGTGTGACGCCTCGCTGGGCACATTAATGCCTTTAGAAAGGATTTCACCCAGAAAACTTCAGCCTGGAGATTTTCTGCCGCACGTAGCAAAGCGAGATAAAAATGGCATGGAAGCTTTGAGGATTTTCTGAAATAGGTTTGGCCTCCGCCGGCCACCGTATATTCGCTACTGTGTTATACCCATCTTTACCACCAGATGGCGCTAATTCCACAGACTGCACCTTTAATGATGAGACACAGTTTGACTTTTTTCTCGTCTTGTGTCCGACAGCTGTTGTCTGATTGGTCAGAAATTTGAAGTGGGCGGGGCTAATGTGGAAAAACGTTATTTCTGCCGATAAAAAAAGGTTTGACGGGGTGAATGAGCAGACATCCTGTAAGACCCTGGTTCCTTTTCAGGGGGTCGCCACATAATTGTGGAAAATATATAAACCGACATTAATCGAACAAAATTGGATTTCTTTTTTATCGTGGCTGTAAACCTTGGTGCAGAAATAAATCTGCAGTATAATTTTTTAAACTTTTGGAACCTTTTCTTTAAAGGTACAGTGTGTAACTAATTTGGATTTATATTAATAAAAGTCAATTATTGCTTTCATAGATATGTATTTTACGAAAGTCTATTCACAGTCACATCAAAATAAAAACATTTGCAAAACTTAGAATTAGTTATTTATAATTACATATGTGGAGGCGCGCCTCATACAAGGCTGCACTTTTGCATCGCCATCTTGAAATGCGGTAACCAAAGGGGGACAAACTTGTTCGAAATGCGTGTTTTAGGGACACGGAGGTTGCAGCCTTTCTACTAGACAGGTGAGCTAATTCCACATTAAAATGTATGTGTGTGCCATGTTAGAAACGGGGCAGAGTTGGCCTGCGACTACTTTACTCCAGTTTAGGTCAAATGATTAACCGTTACTATCCATATAAACGCCATGCTAAGCAGCTGATCTTATAGCTGAATTAGCTCATGTGCAGCTTATTAGCTCTGCAGGCTGCTAACGAGACGTTTATATGATTCAGCTGTGTTGGAGAAGGAAAACATCTAAAAGTAGCAGTAAGCAGCTCTGCAGGACCAGTTACTGTATGTGCTCCTATATAACTGTATAGAAACTCGGGTGTAATTAATTTACGATTTTCGAATATTCGACCCCCTTTCTTCTGGTTCTTGCGGCCTCGAGCTCGCTTCTCGCGGAGTATGAAACAAGCTTTAATCCCATTAAACATTAAACACACAGGAAATGAGGTGCGGCGCTGCCACCGATGTGATTGTCTTCCACAGACAGCGACAATCATCCGACACGCCGCTATGCTGCAAACGTGTGGAAGCCGCCGGTAACCCAACTTTCTATTCACCCACATATGAATCATCTTCGAATTTTTATGATTCAACGAATATTCGGAAAATCGATGCCCACCCCAGATATAAACAAACCTCTTCACTAGACAAGGCAGGCGATGCAGACTTTGCTGAATCCATTATATCTCCTGACGACTACCATGTTCTTGGGAGGCGAGAGGCGGTGGGGGGAGGCGGGGGAGAATTTTGTAAATTTGCAGTTTGACCGTTAGATGTCACGTAAATTACACACTGGGGCTTTAAGACAAGCAGAGAAATGGACACAGTTTACGTAATGTGTCTTTAAATTCAGTTTGTTCAGCAGCTTCTGAATGAAAATGAAACGATCTTTTGTAAAAATTCCAAACTTTCATTCTCTGATGAGTAAAATGTTAACAAAGCAAAGGACGACAGAACTGGAAAAACTGGATCAGCCCGTTCAGACGGGCTGCTTCAGGCCTAATTCAGGGTCAGGCGTCAGAGTCACTGTGTTTGTGGGTCACCAGGAATCTATTGGCTTTAGAGTAGAAATCAATGCAGAGCGGCGGGGCGGGCGCCAGCCATGGAATAATTAGCTGGATGTGTTTTAGTTAAAAACCAGCAGAAGCCTGCAAACGCAGCTTAGAGTGGAGGAAATGTGTGGCGTCTGCTCCGACAGGACATCCTGCCTGAGTGTCCCAAAGTGTCCCAGAAACCACGCCGGTTCACTGAGGAAGGAAAAGCAGCCTTGCTTTTGGTTTTATTTCTGTGGTTGTCTTCACCGTGGAGCTGCTTTGTGTGTTTATTTCCCCTCAGAGTGAAGCAGAAAAACACCGGCTTCAGCCCGGAGAGCCACTCTCAGCTGCCTGGGAATTCCTCCAGGAGTTTACATAAAAGAAACTGCAGCGAAACAGAATGCTTAGGGGCAGTTTGCAGAGAATTCCCTTTAAAATTCAGCGTTTCAGCCCACTTCCTCATGTATTCGTTTAAAAATGGAGCGTAGGATGGATTTGTGGACGACCCATGTGCATCAGCAGCTATTGACCCTGCACTTTGGAGTAAAAGCTCTGTGTCCCGAGGGAGTGCTGCAGGAGGATTAATCACACTTCTAACAGCGCAGGCTTTATTCCTGTACTACTTATGCTAACAAGGCAAAGCTGTCAGCTGCTGATTTTACTTATTTTACTCTATTTGCCAGGGAGCATGTAGAGTAAACATGATGCTCCGACCAGGCGGACCAGATTCTGGCCTCTAGGCCCCACCTGCAGGTCCTGACGCAGGCACAAGACAAATGTCAGAGTCTTAAGAGAGAAAGAAATAAAAAATAAATCATAAGAGTCAAAAGGATTAAATAAAATCTCTTTGGCATAAACAGCGTTCAGAACGCTCCGTCCAAAGGGAGGATGCAGAGCCGAGGTGCAAATGAAAAACATGAAAGTACCTTTGCAACGGGACTGAGATGCTTCCTCAGTCCAGACGGTGAAATGCTGCTGGTGGGCTGGTTCCTGGACCATCCAGGAAGGTTCCTGGGCCATCCAGGAAGGTTCCTGGGCCATCCAGGAAGGTTCCTGACCATCCAGGAAGGTTCCTGGGCCATCCAGGAAGGTTCCTGGAACATCCAGGAAGGTTCCTGGAACATCCAGGAAGGTTCCTGGAACACCCAGGAAGGTTCCTGGAACATCCAGGAAGGTTCCTGACCATCCAGGAAGGTTCCTGGAACACCCAGGAAGGTTCCTGGACCTCCCAGGAAGGTTCCTGACCATCCAGGAAGGTTCCTGGAACAC
>JAVQJG010036398.1:0-11930 GCA_036024015.1 Craterocephalus amniculus
GCTCGATGTGGATTTTAGTTATGAAGCAGCAGCTAGCCGCTAGCATGCTACGTCACTTTCACCTGAACAGACTCGCTTTGAGCCCGTTTGCTTCGGACGGGAAGCGCTGTTTATGGTCGACATGAATGAACTTAAAGCGGAATGAAGGTTTCCGTGATAGAGGATGAGAGGAATTATCTGATTCAGAATTAAGTTTCATTCAGAATTAACATTTAATCAGGAATTAAGTGTTTACATGCTCATTTTTCACCTGTTTAAAGAAGAATTAACTTGGATTCTGAATTAAAGAGGAATTAAAACTCTTATGTAAACGTGGACATTATCTAATTAAAACTTAATGATTTAGTTCACTTCAAAATAATCCACATTATGTTCAAAGTCAAACAAAATCCTCTTCCAGAAAGTGTCTAAAATATTTTTTAATTCAGGAAACTAACTAAAAGATGATTATTTATCTGCTCTTCCACAAAGCAGAAAAAGGGTGAATCGATGCTTGCCTTTTTTTGGAGGATTACCTTAGTAAGGAGATTTGTTTACATTGAGAAAAAAGCTTTTCCCAGTCTAATTTTGCACATTTAGCTATAAAACTGAAGGTAGCTCATTTTATGTAGATAAATGCGGCTTCTTCCCGTTTTAGTCTCACAACCGTTTCAAGTTTGAGAAAATTACTTGTGTGACTGAAACAAATAAACTGAACTGAAAATGAAATTCGCTGTATTTTTTACTTTGGAGCCATTTTCCTCAGGATTATGCAGCATGTGAGCGTGCCCGAGGCTTTGATGCTATAAAGAGGCTGAGCTCGGGGTGATGCTCGCTCACTGACGGCCCAAACCAAACCGACTCCTCGGCAGCCCGGCAGAGAACCGGCACCCCTCTTAGCTCCGGCCACAGCGGCGTAATGATATTAGTAAGGTGTGGATGTCAGCGCTGAGATTTCCTGCAGTAATCCTGCATGCCTGAACGTGCAGAATCATTTCATCCCATCAAACATCACAGCGGCTGATTTCACTGATTAGTTCCTGCTGAAGATGATTGTCTGCTGCAGGATTATCTGCAGCACCGAGGAGGCCGGAGAGGAAAAACAATACTCCTCTTTCATTTTCATCACTTAGCAGCTAAAGCAGGAATTTCTACACTTCCACCTCCTTAATAGACATTTACAGTTGTCTGCGAATAATCTGCCCCCTTCCATTAAAGAAAAGGCTAAATTCTTAACAGTAATTCAAATAACTGGAAACGTAAAAAAGTAATAATAGAGATAAATTTGCTAAATTATAATTTAGCCAAATAACTGAAATAACTTTTGATTTAACTTACTGAAAAAAACAATGCCAGTGGCGACTAAAACAATGCCACTTTTTTCATAACTATACTTGAATCTGAGTACTTGCTGATACCGAATACTGATACCAATACTTTGCCACACTAAAAAGATGCAATGAATTGGAAGACAGTTTTTATTTTCTTCTCTGCTTTTTACAACAAACGATGTTGAAATAACCATAAGTATCCATTAATTTAATAAATAAATAAGTAAAAAAGAAAATATAAATAAAAAAGAAAATATAACAGAAGTTTCAAGTGAAAACAAAATGCGCGTAATACATTGGGATCGGTTCCTGGTATTCATTGACTTTAACGAGTACAAGTACTTTAGAGCGGTATTGGCACTGATTAGGGCTGGGCGATATAAACCAATTTTCATATCTTGCTCATTTTTTCCTTAATCACGATATATGAGATATATCTCGATATACCTTTTTTTTGGTCAAGTAAACACAGAGACAGTTCAAATTTATACCCTTGAGTACTAAACTCAAATAAGGATACAGTTGTGCAAAATGTTAAAAAAAGAGATAGTTTTAACTCAAAACAAGTTAAGTGGATATAAACCATATTCCTTTATTCTATATCTCATATGACAAAGTCTCGATATATCTGAAAATCTCGATATATTGTCCAGCCATTGTACTGATACTGGTATCGGTATCAATGCAACCCTAAAAAAACAAACAAACAATCCGGTTTTGGAGCAATAAGAGCTCTTTGCTGATGCCAAAATACCTTTGGACAGGTGTAGAAGTCTGAT
The DNA here is from genome assembly GCA_036024015.1 of Craterocephalus amniculus. Classification (NCBI taxonomy): domain Eukaryota; kingdom Metazoa; phylum Chordata; class Actinopteri; order Atheriniformes; family Atherinidae; genus Craterocephalus; species Craterocephalus amniculus. The sequence continues at coordinate 2,090 of JAVQJG010036398.1, forward strand.
GGAGAGTTCCACAAAACACCTGATTGCAGTGATGGCATCAAAGGATTGTTCAGCTAAATATCAGCTAATGAGTGATATAATGTTAATTTATTTCTCATATTGTTTGCTTGCATTTTCAAATTGTTTCTATTGAACAACAACTTAAAAACAATGTCATGATTTTCAGGAATTTTTATTGTGAATCACTGCTGAGATATAACAGAGGAGGTTTCTCTTCACCAGTAAGCAGATGACCTAATATTCCTTCTATCCTTTAAAACCTAAGGTCCACAAACTGGGGACATCATGGTCGTACTGGGAACCTCACCTGGACTCAAAACTCTAATGTTGTTCTTTGATTTTATTGAAGTTTAGAGCTGCAGATGCATCATCATGTACTTAAAGTTGATCGATACCAGGAACTGATCCTAATTTACTACGCACAATCTTTACTTTCACTTGAAATTTTAGTTCTCCTTTTTATTTTTATTTTATTTTTTACTTATTTCACCATCGTTTGTTGTCAAAAGCAGAGCAGAAATTAAAACCTGTCTTCCAATTCATTGCATTTTGTTAGTGGGGTAAAAGTATTGGTATCAGTATCGGCATGTACTCTGATTCAAGTATCAGTATCGGTTTGGAAAAAAGTGGTATCGTTGCATCCCTGGTTAGAATAATGAGTCAAATCACAAAAATGAGGGTTAATTTAAGAAGTATCAGTATTTAAGTTTTTTTGAGCAAAAATGAGAAAAACTTACAAATATCAGTGTTTGAGAGAAAATCTGAGAAAAAAAGAGACATTTTTGCATGTGCGTAAAGCTCATGCGCGAACAGCTCAGGTGTGTGCGTCAGAGCTGTGAAGTGTGTGTCCTGGTGAAATGTGTTTCTAAATGCAGGCTGGCATGTTCCACTCATCGATACCCCTGATCAATACAAACACACACATGATGACGGTGGACACACACACACACCTTTCTTGAACTCCTCCAGCATGGCGTCCAGCTTGGTGTCGTGGAAGACGAAGTGCACCGGGTGGTTGTAGAACTTGGTGATGGTCTTCAGCGTGGTGCAGTCATCCGGGTCCACGAAGGCCAGGTCCTTCACGTAGAGGATGTCCACGATGTTGGAGTGCTCGTCGTCGTACACGGGGATGCGCGTGTAGCCGCTCTCCATGATCTCAGACATGGTGTTGAAGTCCAGCACGGCGTCCGCGTGGATCATGAAGCAGTTGGCCAGCGGCGTCATGATGTCCTCCACGGTCTTGTTGCGCAGCTCCAGCGCGCCCTGGATCATGTTCAGCTCCTCCTTGTCCAGGTCGTTGTAGGGCTCCGTGACTTTCAGCATCCCCACCAGCTTCTCCCGGTTGTACACGGTGCCGATCTCCTGGCCCAGCAGCACGTCCAGCAGCTTGCTGACCGGGAAGGACAGCGGGAAGGTGAGGATCATGAAGAACTTGGTCACCAGGATGGTGTTGGCGCCCACGGCCAGCCCGTGGCGCGAGCACAGCGCCTGTGGGACGATCTCCCCGAAGATGACGATGCCGACGGTGGACGCCACCACGGCGCCCAGCCCGGAGCCGATCATGTCATCTAGCAGGATGGTGAGCGTGGTGTTCACGAGCACGTTCCCCAGCAGCAGCGAGCACAGCAGGTAGTTGCCTTTGCTGCGGATGGGCTCGATCTTGCGCGCGTACTTCTTCTCCTTGTCTGTGCCGCAGCTCTGCACGATGCGCAGCTCCATGGGGTCCAGCGCCATCAGGCCCAGGTTCAGCCCGCTGAACATGCCGGAGAGCACGAGCAGGCCGGAAATGAGGATGACCTGCAGCCACATGGGCAGCAGGGACTTCTTCTCCTCCACCACCAGCAGCCGCCCGTCGCCGTCCCCCAGCGGCGCCCACCGCGCGCCGTCCGCGCTCCGCGTGCACAGGGCGTACTCCTTCTGCGGCTCGCTCTTTCGCAGCGGCTTCACGTGCACGCTGAGCACCCCGGACGTCCTCGCACTGCTCACGTTCATGAAGCTGCCCACGATGATGTCCTTGGTGAATTCGCGGCAGGTCCTGTCCGGCGCGTCCATCGTGCCGCTGCTGAACCTGGGCGCCGCCGCATCCTCCTCCTCCTCCTCTTCCTCACCGCCGCCGCTGTCCGCGAGCTCGGTGAAGCGGATCTGCGTCCAGGCCCCCGAGTGGAGCTGCAGCCCGTAGAAGCGGAGCTGCACGTTGCTCTCCTCCGTCACCTGGAGGACGCCGTCGTCATTGGTGCTGGCCGGTTTGTCGCTCCTCTCCAGCCGCATGCCGAGCACCTGGCTCGCGCCGCCGCTCCGACCGCCGCCGCCTCCGCCGCTGCTGACGCCCGCGCGCACCGCCGCGGTCTCCGTGCGGCCTCCCACGGCGCTCCACAGGCAGATGATGACGGTGAGAATGTAACCCTGCTGCCCGCTCCATTCTGTCGCCATGTTTGTTTCTCTGCTCGGCGACCTGGGAGCTGACGTCATTTACTCATGTCCGAGCGGCCCCGCCTCCCCTCCATCACGCGCACACACCCCCGTTAACACCGCCTACCGGACGGCCACAGGTAGAGCCGATGAGCGCGCGCACTCCCCCTGCCCACTCAGGTCACCAAGAGTACCCTCCTGAAAACAGAATAAGAAAAAATGCAGGAAATGTTGTTTTACTCAGGCGATTCAGCATAAAAGGTGAAAAATGCATGAAAACAAAACGAAGTGCTCTAAAAGTTTTTGCATCAAACACATCCATTCCCTCTCACCCCATGAGGAGAGAACTGGAGTGATAAAAATAATCGCATCAAAATGAAATCCATCTTAAAACTTTAAAACCTACAAAAAATTATAGAGAGCTTTGAAATAATAAATAAGTGGATTATAGATTTAAATGATAATGATAAATGTTGGTTAAAACAGAATGTATAAAACTAAGTTATAAGATGAACGAAAAAGGTGGGTCTCAAGCCTCTTTTTTAAAAACATGAACAGTTCCTGCGGCCCTGAGGCCCGTAATACTGAAACGTGGTTTCACCAAAGGTCCAAGACCATTAAGACATTTAAAAACCATTAAAAGAACCTTAATATCAGAATATCCTGAAAAGGTTTGTGTAACTTAACTTATGAAATGTGCATATATAGACAAATAGTATGCAAATCAATATATTTCAGCCTTTATTTGTTTATATTTTGCTTATGAGGATTTGCAGCTTCTGAAAACCTAAACTTAAAAAACACAGAAAATTAGATTATTGCTTGAAATCATTAAAAAAAAGATTTTAAATAGAAACATGTCGGGCCTCTGAAAGTAAACTAGCCTACATCAAATGTGTTGGTTTAACCTTTTATTGCTTGAATAAAAATAAAACAACTTTTCCAGCATATTTTTATAGTAGTACCTGTAAACATCCCCAACACATGCACTGACCCTCCTCCTCCTCCTGCTCCTCCTCCTCCTGCTCCTCCTCCCTCTCTGCTGGGCTCGGGGCACTGCGGCAGCAGCAGGACTGTCTCCGCTGCTGCAGCTTCCAGCGGTTTCTCATCCAGCTGCATCCGGAGCCAGCTGCTGTTATGTAAAGGCACATGGCATCTTTACTCCTCCTCCTCCCTCCATCCTCTCTCATCCTGCATCAGCCCGCATCCCACTGGCACCGAGGCTCCATGCAGCCCGGATTCACATTGTCTGCATGCGCACAGATAATGAAGAGATAAATGTTATAAAGCGGGAATAAAGCTCAGTTTGATGTCATCATAAAATGAAAGTGTGTGTTTTAAATAAACATTTTCCCTCCCCGTGCAGCCACACCGCCGTTTAAATGCTCATTAGCTGCGTCGAATGATTATTATTAGGTCCTAATATTCGCTGATAAGCTGTTGTGTAATGCAGCCAATAAGCCATGGGCCGATGTTACAGCGCCCCCTGGTGGTGGAAACCGCCGTTATTTATCAGAAAGTGGGGGAAGACTTTCCCCACAAATCAGTTCATACAAACATAAATATGAATGAAAAGAAGCAGAAACAAGAAAATCTTATATAAATAAAGGAAATTGACCTATGCTGTAATTTCTTATGGACAATTTTATCTTTTTTTGGAAAAGCATTACTTGATTTTGTCTTTTTAGTTTGTTTTTTTCCCCATATTGTTCCATAATATAATATAATATAATAGAATAGAATAGAATAGAATATTATATAATATAATATAATAAAAGTAAATTTTAATTCAATTGTGAAACATCAGATAAGGTAATGCGTGCTTCGGGAGGTTTTTACCTAGTTTTTTACTGGCAAAAGAAGTTTAATCACCTTTTTTTTTTTCAAAGTAACTCCGAGCCTATCAATTCTGGAGTCTAGTCACAGATTCAACTCCTGTTTGGTCCGGTGATGCTTTGTGTCGTATAGCACTGTGCTGCATGCAGGACTCCAACGGTTCAAAGGAGGCTAATCAAACCTACCACTGGTTATAAAACTCTAAATTTGGAAAAAAATATTTGCCCAGTGTGGCAGGTGGCTGTAAGGCAAATCATTTTTTGAGCGGCACACAGCCGAAGAGAGGGGCAACATTGGCCATGGACGATGTGAAATTACACTACCCCACTGTTTTAATCATATTGTTGTTTTTACTCAGTCCATCTTGATCTTCCTCTCGCTTACTTCCCTTTTAATAATCTCAATCTATTCATCCTCCTGCAGTGTCTCGCTCTCATTCACCCACTAACTGCTGCAAGATAAGGGAAAGCTGATTCAGGAATTCAGGTTAAATGTACAATCTTCATCTAGAGCACCACTGTGCTGTATAACTGCACAAAGTCAGCCTATATCTTACTCACAAATGTTTCCCAAACAAGTTCATATGATAAACTTTCAAAAAGACATTGCTGAACCACCCCTACATTATAGAGGATAGAAGGAGTTGAACATGTTTTCCCATAACTACAAGGGATTATAGTGGCACTGAGAGACGTGGTTTTCAGACATGCCCTCCTATTTCATACTGTATTTCAATTAAATTATAAAGCTCTGCTCATCTCTTCCACAAAGGTTTGGAAAATGTTCAGCACTTGCAGGTGTGTCAGAATTTTCCAGTCTGCACAAGTTATCAAGTGTGGATTTGTTTTCCCAAGACTCACACACAGTGCAGTGCTTACTGAAGCAAATACAAGGTCCCATAAGTGAGTCTTGCCTTTAGCAGCATTGTCTTTATCTAGTTATTTACAGGAAAATGTCTAACCTTGTTAATATGTCCATAAGATGTTTTTTTAATGAGTTACAAGAGATTTGAGCAACATCAGTACTATGACTGTAAGTTTCTGCGTTTAAATCTGCAGAGTACCAATAAAGAATGGCTGCTGGACAATTTCAGCCTATCTACTCAATTCAACACTGGACGCTGGAGGATCCTGACTACTCATGGGATGGGGTTTTACCAGGGCAAGCTATGGGGGAAGGTGCTACAGCTGCTAAGCAGTGCCTTATATGTGTTAAGCCAGTTGGCTACTGTTAGCATCTGCCCAGCAGCCAGGCTGGCTGGCCCATAGCTAGTGCCCACAGTTAAGGCTGGCTTTAGCTCGGCTGATAGGCAGCTTGCTGATTCCAGTTGGTGGTTGCTAGTAGCTGCTAGCATCTCAGACTGAGAAATAGCTTTCTGATACTTCCACTTACCTTGAAAATTGCAGACCCTCTGTTTTGAAAATTGCTCTCTACCTAAAGCCCATACAGCTTACAGAAATAACCTCTTTATTTGGCCTGTTTTTTACATATAGTTAGAGTAACAGGACAACTAATGATATCTGCAGGCAGGTAGAGATGTGTAATTTATCACTCTTAGATTTTTTTAGAAATACCTAGAACCATTTGAAGAAAACATTATTTTTTCTAAGGACTAATATCTGCTGGAGCAGGATTTTGAAAAAGGTGTAAATTACAGTGTGACAATTTATACGGTTAGTGACAGCATAGTAGTGCAAGCAGTATGGTGTAGCGCATTGAGATGAGAATATGCAATGTGCTCAGGTGCAAAGTGTCCTGAGATGAGATACAGTCAGTGCTGCAGTTCTTCTTGCACTTTCAACCACACTTCATTATGTCACATGTAATAGTTTCTTCAAAGTGCAAACTGTTGTCAACCGTCACATGTCCAAACCAAGCTGTGCCTACTTTCCGTGTCTACATGGAGTCACAGCTTATGTGATTAAACATACTTTTAACATTTACCCATTTTCTCCCTACATATTGACGTATGACTTATGTGTTGCTTCATGATGAATTTGTTCACTTGAGCCATATTTTAAAATATGAACATGGCAATGATGATGTGCGGCCATCTCACAATCTTTATCCATGGTTTGTGAGATTTCAAACCTGTGAACAAGCCCATTACATGTTTTCTGAGACTGGGCTGGCACGAACATTTCATCATGGCTCAACATATCAATAGAAGCATGTTTCCTAGCAACAGGTGAAAGGACTGTCCTTATACTTCACAGAAAAACCTTTTTCCGGCAGTCAAAAGGCAGTAAGCCGCCTTTTGTATGGCACACAACTAATATTTTAACCTCTATATAAATCTGCATGGGGGGTGGTGATTGTCAAGCAGCTTGACTCTCTAAATTTAGTTCAAGGCAATGCCAGTCAGGGAGGTGAACTCGTAACTGTCAGAGCCTGTGAAAGAGAGGTGGAAAGAGACAGGAGAGCACACACCAGCCTGCAGATGCTGCTCACATTATTCTGTATGGAGGAACCCCTCAGCATGTTTATACTCATTCAGTGAGACAGCTGTGGGCATCTCCAGCCTGCCTATGCGTATGTTTCTCTGAGGCTTTCTAAGCCAGCCCCATTCATCATCCTCCAACAGCCATGCTCTAATTGGGCTGCATCCCCACCTGCTGTCACTCACCTCCTCCTCCACATTGCGCTGGAGGAGATACAGATGTACCTGGTCCGGCACAGCCCTGTGCAGTCCCTGCATTTGAATAGCATATTTGGGCAGCTGAGCCCCAACAGCTACACTGAGTGGATCCAAGGCGCAGCGCTTTCCTCTCCACTCAGTCCACACCTGCCTATCCCCAATGGTCTGAAAGCCTGGTAATGATGTGGCCTATCAGTTAAAATGGAGAAAGGGTTACAACACTTCAGGGTTGGTAGCATCAGCATGGGTACATCTGTCCTAAAGCTCGGCAAGGACATTAAATATTTCTTCTTTATTGGATAACATGTATTTTAAAGTTTAGCAAGGACTAGTTTCATAATAGTTCCTGCTTTATTTGAGTGGAGCCTGACACTTCAGTTAAAAAATGCAGATATCCTTTAGATACCAGCCAGAGGACATCTAATGAGCCTTTGAGATTTCCTTGTTAAACCTACTATAAAATGTCCAACATGCTTGGAGACATAGCTTCAATTTGTTAGGAAGAAAACTTCACAGTTTCAAGTTCAAGCGTAACAGACAAGACAGTAAGCAAAAGTCTCATTTGTTCAATTTGATTTTTTTATTAATAAATAAAGGATTACCAGTTCTGTGAAACGGAAGATTGGTTTAAGATTTCTACGGGCTAGAATCGGCCTACTTGAGCTAACCAAGAGAGAGATTTGAATTTGTTCATTGCATTCCTTTCTTAATTCTGCATCCTTGGCACTTAAACCCCCTGTCAAACATTGAACATATCCTTGTCCTTTCTTATTAGTGGCTGACAGTAACAAGGGGGGTGAATGGTATCAGAGTGCATCACAGATTGTCAGCAACAGCAGTGTTTGAGACCAGCTTGAGTAGGCTCATACATCATTTTATGAAACAACCACTAATGAAGTACAATAATATAATGGTAAAACAAATCAACTAAGAAGGAAAGAAAGCTGGAACAGAAAACAAAGATTAATCTAAAACACTTTGGGTTATTCTTCTCATTTACCAATCTATTTTTAACGAGAACTTTTGTTCCTAAACATGTAATTTAATTTAAACAAGAAAACCTGGAATGTCATGTCTTGTGGAAGCTTTGGTTTTTCCTCAGTATTGACTGTTTGAGTTTGCTCACTGCTTGGAATGTTGTTGCTTCTTTTTAATGTTTTTTTTTTTTTGCAGCAACTTTTGTTTGTTTTTGTTTTTTTATTGTAAAACCAAATAGAAAATTAACTTAAATTTCATATCATAATCATAACACACACAAACCTTCCGTCTTATGGAAGTCGTGATGATTTTCCACCATCATTTGTTCTCGTGGGGTTGTACTAGTCAAATTTGTCTGCAACATGAATGAAACTTGACTCATGCACAAATCATGTAGATTATCAGAAAACAATATAAACGAAAGTGATTTACTGTAAAACTAATATATTTGATTATATAATCTAATATAAAATCTTATCCAAAGATGAGCAGTGCCAGGAAGCTTTCTGCTGAAAATGTGTTCTGCTGACAAGAAATGGAAGGGGAATGGCTGTAGTTTCTCTCCAACATGTTGAGAACAACAGATTAGACTCCATTACTCTACTGATACAAGTACAATATGCATCTGATGTATCCACTATAGACTGAGTAAACAGAAAGCAGCATGTAGGCCAATGGGAAAGCCATGGATCTATAATGAGTCAGAGAAAATCTGGATATTCCAGTAGCTATCTTTGCTTTATTTGTTGTTGAGAAAAGCTTGAAAGAATTGATTTACCTGTATTGCCTTTACAAAACTAAGCCAAGAGCAGGACCATGTTGCTCTGAACTAACTTCTTTCTGGCTGGCCAGAAAAAGTCGAAATATTGTGAAAGTAAAATTGTTGAGAGGAGCCATTCTACATCATTATCGAACAAGATTAAATTGTGAAAATTTTTAGTGAGAGAATGTAAAACAGATGAAAGCCTATATCAGCCAAGGTTCATTTTGAATAAATAAATTATTGTCATACTTCGAAAGAATAGGGTGGAATATCCCTCCATCGTATAATTAAACAGACACTTTTAATGTGGCCATATGCTGCTGTCTTTTCCTGTCTTCAAACTTTGGAAATTAGAAAGTTTGAAATGTCAATTTTTATGTTATAGGCTAGATAAACACTAATACTTGACTACTTCCTGGAGACAACAGATTAAGTGATCTAACCATAATGAGGCGTCAGCTGTGCAGACAAAAACACAGGATGTTGACTTTGATTGTAAAAACACTGTGCAGTCATTCTAAGTTGCTTTGATGCAGAGTGCTCTGCAGGCAGTGAGTATATGCTGAGTCACAAAGTAAAGTGAGAGTCTTGAGCTATGTGCATTATACAGTGTTTTGGGGGACACATATTTCCAGTGAGCAAACTGACCACTTGCATGTGTCTGTTAATTGAGAGAAAATGACAGATATAATTGAAAGTACATGGGGGATCCGAAGACTTTATAAAAGAATTCAACCCATTATTTATAGAAAAACATGGTCAGTAGCTCAGAATGTTTACTCTATAGTGTTGCTCTATAAAAAAGTTTCTTGTCATTTGCAACTAAGCCTTTTTTTTTATTGCCGTTTTTATCTCTATAAGATGTTATCCTTCAAAAAACAAGGTTAGTTCCTTGATTCTTTGCATCTCAGGCACTCTTTATCTTATCCTAAAATCTTAAACATTTTATTTAAATTATTGTATTGTACACATATTTACTCTGTACATTGAAAACAACCCTAACCCCTAACCCTAACACATCTTGAACATAATTTATGTTTTCTTCTCCAAGTTATCCACTTATTATTGGGTGTTGCAATGAAATCAACCACAGCTGCTATCCATATTGTGAAATAATTTCTCTGTTCATGATAGATAAGGTCAAAGTTAACAATATTGTCCTACTCATTACTGTCATCTATTTTTATATTATATATATATATATATATATATATATA
>JAVQJG010036414.1:0-12678 GCA_036024015.1 Craterocephalus amniculus
TGTTGACGGTGTTGCTTCCTGTCGCGTCACTGCACTGAGCCCGCCTCTTTGGATAAGCTCGATTGGCTCCCACTTTTTTGGGATTTTGGAAATCGGTTGAATAGGCCTCCTGGCCAGACAATATGGAGCTTGCAAATTTTAGTCGCGGTAGTCAGGCTACAATCCTGCAGGTTTTCCATGTATCCCTGCTCCCACACACCTGACTCAAATTATTTAATCATTGTGCAGAGCTCAATTTGCTGCTGGATCCATTTAATTTAAATCCCAACTTTGGACACCTCTGACATATGCGTTAGTAACATGCACATATCGGATGTAACTTTAATGTTAGCTTGGTAACGTAAAAAAAAAAAGATGCCAATACATAAGAGAGATGACCACAGCTGTAGATGGCATGATGAACAGCTCGTTGCATCGCTGCATCTTCTTACATAAGCGTGCAGAGACTAGCTACTGATAATGTATGCAATTGTTGAAGGGGGGTCCTAATTTGTAGGGGTGAACTTTCAGGCCCCCCCTCGTGTAGCTCAGTTTTAAGGGAGAAGGGAAAGGGGTGAAAAAGAGAAATGGGATTGGGCCTATGTTTGCGCCAACACACCAGGCTCTAACTAAATGCCCATGAAGTTCTGTACAGTGACTACTTACATCTAAGTGAAATAAAAGGAAAAAGATGCCTTTTTATTGACTTATGTGAAAGTTATGTTAATAAAGTTACGATATGGATTAAAATAAGGGAATTCTACTTGTAAATAAATTCCAATAAGTTTTTGCTTCTATAGTTTGGATTCTGGGAGCAAATTAAGCACAGTTCCTACAAGGAATGCTAATGTTTATCAGAGTTTCAAGTAAATCTATCCGTCCGGCTCACCTGTACGATCTCCAACATCTCCTCGCGGCTGATGTACCCGTTTCCGTCCAGATCGTACATACTGAAGGCCCATTTCAGCTTCTGCTCCAGCTTTCCCCGAGACGTCACGCTCAAGGCGATGATGAACTCCCGGAAGTCTATCGTTCCGTCGCCGTTGGTGTCAAAAGTACGGAAGACGTGCTCAGCGAACTTGGAAGCGTCGCCGTAGGGAAAGAAGTTGGCGTAGATCTTCTTGAACTCCTCCACGTTCAAAGTTCCACTGGGGCAATCCTTCAAGAAACCCTGGGATAAAAAAAAAGGACCATGTGAAGTTTGGCACAAATTAAATGTTTTGCATGAGCATTGATTTTGTAAACAGACCCAAATGATGATAGTAGTGATGATAGTGGGTATCATTTTTGAGTTAGAAGCTCTCATTGACAAAATGATCCCTATCTCCCCATAATAAAGAATGCTTAAAAAAAAATTCCCAGATCCAGGCGGGGATCTACATCATCCCCAAAATGAAATCACTTCTTCCTTATTCAATTTATGAGATTTCCTGAGAATTTAATCAAAATTGTTCTCAAACTTAATGAGTTACGCTGCGTACAGACAGACCAACGCTGGCGAATACATGACCTGCATTTGCAGAGGTAACGATGTGAATAATCTGGGATCAGGCAGAAATAATAAATGTTTCCTTGTTTCTAAAGCGACTGCAGAAGGAGAAACAGCTGAGGGCAGAAGCTATGGCTTCATGAACGTAATCATGTCTGATAAAACAGCTTGTAGCCTGGATACAAAGGGAGGTAAAAGTCATGCCGGTCTCAGTCTTTGGCAGCAGAAGTGAAGCCCTTTTTGCAGACCTTTTTGTCTCCCAGCGAAGCCTGGAGTCATGTTTTGAACATCCGAGAGGATATTCTGATGAGTCTGCTCCGCTGTGCTCTTAATAAAACTTTTTTATTGCCAGTGTCTGTGACATTTTCTGGGCTTTGAGAGAGCGTCGCAGTGTTTAGCCAGGCTTCCTGACTCGAAGCTCAGATTTATAGACAATAATTTCCCACCTCTACCTCAAAAAAGGAGACGAGTGGATAAATTCTCAGGGACCTCAAGTTCCTCAACATCCCGTTGCCTGCATGTGGCATCTCCAGCTGTTAATCTGGGGACAGTCATTGTGAGGAGACCCGGGGTCATGGGTCATGGAGGATGAGTACTATACTATTCTAATCCACGCACAGAGCCATTCAGCTATTATGTGCGCTCAGGAGAGGATTACAATGATTAAACCTCATACAGAAGCATCCATAGCGCGGGGCAGGCAAACAAACATTTCCTCTCCTGCACTGTTCTTTTTTTAGCAGGCGAGTATGTGTGTCGAGAATCTCTTGATCGTTTGTAGCTTTAATATCTTTTCACGTGCAAAATATCTGACTATAACCCCGAAGACAAAGAATTTGAGAACAGAACAACAGAGGAAGCTAATATGTGCGCAGGAAGAGATAATTAATGCAGCCGGGTCACTGCTGTACTTCATCATGCCAAGGTCTAATCAGATAACGGCTAACGGACTGGGTGTGGATGCTGCTCTGCCACTGACAGAGACAAACCACTCAAGGCTGCTGCAACATCACGGGCGGGGAATGTATCATCAGGAAGAAGCAAGGTCACTCTGACAGACTCATTTCACTGAACTTAATAAAATCATTTAAACCATAAATACACTAAATGACATATTACCAGGCAGGATGTTTGCTCTTCTTTGGAAAAGTTTCTAGTTCTTGAGTGTTAACTTCTAACAGCCCATTAGGTTTAACTGTTTTTATTTTTTTTTTTTATGAGCAAGGCAGAGCAAAATTACAACCAAACAAACTAATATAAAAGCCTCAGTTGTAAAATGAAAATACAAAGTGATTGCAATGATTTTAAACCAATATTCACATCTCAATGGAAAATAGAAAACATGTCAACATCTTAGCTCATTGACCACTCTGTAACACTTCCTGAACCTCTGATAACTGAAGAGACGAGCTGTGCTGGTTTTTAATTTGTTGTATTTTGTATTTTGTGATGTAAAAAATGTGCAAGTATCGGTCCTGCTACTCACACCAGCTGCTATTTCAAGAGATGGCATTGTCTGAAAATGCAAAGTCTTCCTGTAACATACCTGCATGGACATGTTAGTCACTCTGCTCTGATTGTGCCTTTTCAGATGTGTAAGCTGCAAGTTAAACGCTTATGTTCCAATACAATATATCGAATAAAGGTTTTGAGCTGAATCATAAGAAATGAGATGGTCCCTCTACTCTCCCAATGATGGCCCCTCTAAATCTAGTCCATGATTTTTTTAAAGAATTAAGGATTTTGATTCACCTAGTTACAGATAGCAATTTTCCACTTTTCCTCAAGAAGTTGTAAAGGAGCGATTTTGGCTAGTTGCTTATTTAGTGGGACGCTCTTTCTCTGCCAGGTTAATTTTTGGTACGTCCAGACTCCGATCAACCAGTAATAGCGTTCCCCTAGTGATGCGGAGTCAAGTTACGAAAGTTAAACCCCTTAGCCGAGAAAAAGCGTCACACAAAAGCTAAAAAAAATAGCAGCGATTGCTAACTAAGCTAGCCGGACGTGAAATCGGGTATAGTCCCTTTAAATGAGTTTAGGCTCATATTCCTTTTTTTAAATGAAGACCTTAGCAGAAAATAAGTCGAATTAAAAACAACTTAAAAAAATAAAATTGAAGAACAACATTCCCATCAAAATGGGAGACATAGCCTTCATTTATACCCCCGCTCTTATGGAAACAGCAGTTTAGCTTCTGGGAGCAGACACCCACAATAATATAAGCCCTAAAACGTTTGGGGTGGCATGGATCATCCCTTTAGTTACACTCTTTATTTGCTTTGCACTTTATTTTCCATGTATAAATATGTGGCAAAATTATTGTTGTTAAAGGGACAAGGGGCAGGATTTGTAAAAGAATAAACATGGACGTCCAGCTTTTTACTGCTAATGGGTGATGAAGCGTTACAAACCAAAAAGAAGGCGTGCACCCATGTATCTCTCATTTGTCTTGAACAGGCTGTGTGCAACATAATGTGATGCAATTCGGGCCCAAATTTCCTGTGCAGTCGACTACTGATGCTGCAGGTGAGTCCTCAACAGCTCTGATACTGGGAGAAGTTGGTTGCGGCTTATTCAACTACTGTTTGGGGCAGTAATGGATACTTCAGCAGCCAGAAAACAACCTAGTGCCACAGAGAGCCCCTAAAAAAGCGTCAGTAAAAGAAAAATGAATTGATCAGCATCTTGTAATGATATGATAGAAACTGGGCAGCAGCCGGATATACATCAGATACGTTTTGGACTCATGGAGGCAGCTTCAGCTTTATTTTGGACTGAAAACAGATGCTGACACGGCCCGTTTCCTAGTGAACAGGTAAGAAAAGATTATAAGTTGTGTTTAGAGCTTGATTTGAAAAATGAAATGAGAGCAGCTGAATATTTGCAGATGGACTATTGTTAGTTACTTCATCGCTTCACATGGTGCTTGCTTTCATAAAATATGCACGGTGGTCTGCAGTAAACCATCACAACGTGAACAGCGTTACAGCATCACCAGAGCAGTGATGGGAATACAGACAGTCTTTGCTGGTGGCTGCAGTTACCCGCCGCGCCCGTGAGTCTCATTTCTCCATCCTGCCCCTAGTCCCTTTAACTTGTGACTCAGTTTTCTTTTTCAGCAGGAATCCCTGGATTCATGTTATGGTGCTTGTTGACCCCATTTTCCAGTCCTCTCCTTGTTTAACGTGAAGGCAGATGGCTTCCTCATAGCTTTTGTAATCAAACTAGCATTTAGATTTTTAAACAAAACCAGTGAAATCATGTTTCAGTTGATACATTCAACAGGCCCCCGATTTGTGAGGGGGGAAATTGCCTAAATTGTGTGCAATAAACTGGAAAAATAAACTGTTCAGAGGTAGAGCTGGGAGATAAATCGAGATTTTCAGATATATCGAGACTTTGTCACACGAGAATCGAGTTAGCTTGTTTTGAGTTAAGCATTTTGCACAACTGTTTCTTTGTTTTGGACACTGAAAGTTATTTTCTATCATTTTAATACATGCCTACTTTAATTTCAGTGAAATATTGTAATGCATATGTGCTTTTTATCTTTAATAAAATTGCATTTAGCAGTCCAGGGAGTAAATTTGAAAAGTCTCTTTGTTTACTTGAATGTATATCGAGATATACTTTATATGGTATATTTTGATTAAGGACAAATTTATAGAGATATAAAATTTGGTTCATATTACCCAGCCCTATCAGAGGTGTAATCGAATGTTACTGCTTCAGGTTATCACACTGCGTCTCAACTTGGCCCATGTTTTTATAGAGTAAAATAAAAACTACAGGCAAACTGTAGGTTTTCAGCTCGAGGTTGGGATCTGATCTAATGCTTCCTAACAATGTCTGTAATCGGGGTGTGTCCTGCTTTACCTTGTACCACTCCTGCAACTCGTGGTCAGAGAACTCTGTGTTCTCTCGGAGGTCCTGCAGCATCTCTGGCCGCAGCTTGCTGTTCTGTTTCCCCATGGCAACGGGACAGGTTTTTTGGTTTCCTTGACAACGAAGGTGTCTGTAGCGCTAGCCAGGCTGCTTTTCACACCTGTCAGTCAGAGGAAAGGATACAGGAGGTCAGTGACAACCGAGCAGAGACAAGGATTAAGAATGAGAGGAAGAGAATGGTGACTGAAGCTATTCAGCAACAGACAGGAACAGAAGCTGTTTGGCAAAAAAATGGGTGATTTTTAGAAATTAAAAACTCAAGATTCATACATTGTTGCTTTAAAAAAAAAAACATTAACTCAACCCGCGCCCTGCCACGGTCCTTGTCCCAAACCTCATGACACAAGATATTATGTAAGTCAGCAAGTCCTGAAATGCCACATAAACAAAACATAATCCTGAACGCACCCCAGTGACGTCAAGTACAAGCCTGCTGATCACATTTGGACGGGTATTATCTGGCCAGCTGTGTGTTTGTGTTGAATCAGCTGTCTGGTGTGATTGTTGGTGTGTTCACCTCCCTTAATCTTCATCTCGACTCTAACCTGTCGGACAAAATGCGATTTCACTTGATTCAATTATGTAACGAAGCCCTTGCAATGTGGCGGCATACTTTGCTTTTTAATCTCTGGAGTCATATTTACTTTTCCACTGGGTGTCGTCTAAAAGCTGTTTGAATGTTCAGCAGAAAATGGATTTGTCGTAATCCATAGTCACGATAAACACAGTTGATAAATAAATAATGGATTAAACAACACAAATTGAAGTAATTCTTAAAGGGGCTGCATAGTTCAAATAGTCGTGGATAAAAAAAAGTGTAAAAAACTTGCACTTGTTAACTTGCAATCTTGCAGTAGACAGCTAATTAGTGGGTGCACAACCATCAAAGCGTTTGCTTCCATGTCCATGTGCATGTGTGTTTGTGCATACAGTCATCCTAATTACAGTATTGGTGAGCCAGCCAGGATCTCTGACCCCCCGAGTCTCCTCTGGGGTAATTACAAAGCTTTGCATGAATGTGTGTGCAAAGTAAGAACAAGCGGGATTTTTTTTTGTGTGGAATCCGGGAAAGAGTAAAAGAGTAATGGTGAGGCATATGGAGCAGAAAGCGTGGGTGTTACAGGTGTTTATTGCTGCCCGGCAAAGCTTCATAAACAGAAAAACAAAACCCACATTGCCCGTCCGCCTCTTCGCTCAGCTAATAAAATTAGAGTCATATTAAAACGCAGGTCCCGGAGGCATTAGAGTAAATGTTGGTGCACCGACAGCAATGCTTGTAGCCAATTTCCAGGCTACAGCCAGGAAAACTGTAGACGTCAGTTATAATTTCTTCTTCTCTGTTTAGGGACTGGTGAAAAAGTTGCACAGGCGGAGGCTTACTGGCTATTTGCCGCTTGGCATAAAAGAACTGCTTATGTTCAAACTGTGTCTGCATGCGTGGTAACATTTATTGGACTTCCCTCTGAAGGCAGAATGATATGTTAGCTTAAAAATAATGTAAATCTTTGCATTAATTTGACTGCACCCAATATTTTTTATCATGCCACACTTACTTCAACCTGACATATAAAAATGAACACAAACTGACCTAAAATGAAGATTTGATGTAATCTATTGTTTTATTAAGCTCAGCTAATCATAATGTCAAAATAACTAATAAATATGAATGAACTGATAGGTAGGATTATCATAGGTACTTTTTCCAAAATAGCTGTTTAATTGTAAGAAACTGAATCATTTATGCAACTACTGTCCTGATAGTTGTGCCAGTTTGGCCGTTAGCGGTTTCCTAGCTGCTGTTTGCTGAAAGAAGGACACTTTACTATTGCTCTGGTAAAAAAGTACCTGGTTCTGTGAGGTAAAATGCTAACAACACGGAGAGCTAAGTTCTGTGTGTTGATGAATAAATAAACATGAGGTGCGAACCTTGAAGGGTAAAGCTAGTATGTCTACCACAACTATGAGCAAGATTCAACAGGTCTATAAATCAGCCTTAATTCTTAGACTTATGTGTTGTAAGATGAAGTTTGATGTTAGAGGGATTGAACAGCTGATCCGTTCTCAGAGAGGATAGCTTTCAAACATCAATTTTGTTCAAAGTTTTTTAAGTTTGATGAAATTTCTTGATCCAGAGTTTATGATATGAAACCTTTGGCAGATACCGATATTGATATTGTTGTTAAGGCCAATATTGATATTTAGCATACTGATATAGATTTTTTTTCCAAAAAGTAAGTTTAAGATGATCAAATCCTGAATAAAATTAAAGTGAACATGATAACTTCATGCCATGGTTTGTGAACCCCTGGGCAATGACTTTTCAGATGACGTGGCAAAATGGTGAAGTTTTCATGCGGCATCTTTCTTGCAGTACTTTGACTTAGCAAGTAGTGCTACAAGCTCTACACATCATGCCAGGATTTAATCTGTCTTATACAGTGTTACTTTACAGTGTTTTTATTTTCCCTGTTTGATGCCTTAATCAAACTTTAGTTTGCAATGTTGTAAAACCCTTGATAACGTTTTCTTTTAAAGTTGTATGTTCTTTATGAATACATTTTGTTGACTTGTATAACACTGACAGGAAGATTAGATAATATGAAGTGCTGTCATCAGTTATCTCTGAGGTTATTTTTCCTGAAACCTTCAGGTTAAAACCCCCCAAAAATCTAACGGATCGTGAGAATCCATGGGGCAAAGGCTTTTCTGTCCTCCATGAGCTCGCCTTAGGACACCTGCATGTCTGTGTGACAGGTGTGCACCCCCCGGTGTATCTCCTCCTCTGATGTTATCGCTGCAGCACGCCTTCCTAAGGCTCACCTCTCTGCCTCAATGGGTGAACGATTAAACACTGAAATAAAACGTACAAGAAGAAATAGTATTTATTCCATCTTCAGCACTGATAAAGGTAGTTCAGCCTAAAAGATACAGGTAAGGGGTAAAAATTAAGGGAATCTTTTCCTTTGTGTTAAAAATGTCAATGATTTTGATATTGTGACAAGCTGACATGCCAGAAGGGTGAGAATCAGTAAACTTGGCTGAAATGGAGATCTCTTCCTGAGGAGTTACGCTAATTTATGGGAAGTAAAAACAACAATGAAAAGCCTGTTAACACTGTGTTGAATTGACAATAAACCAGAAGACAAATGCTTGACTATTTGAGCAAAACTTAAGGCAAGGCAAGTTTATTTGTATAGCACATTTTCAGGTACAAGACAATTCAAAGTGCTTTACATAAAACATTAAAAGCATGAAAGAAGAATTACAGTAAAATCATTTAGTAAGTAGAAGAGACCAAACTTCAACAATCTTTCTCTGTTCTTAATATTTAAAAACACCACTTTTTATCGCCTACATAAGTTAACACTAGAAAGGCCAAGGCAGTCATTTTGACTGTTTTAAAATTTGTATGAGTGATTACTTTTTCAAATAAAATCATAAATCCTTGCTGGTCAATGACTTTTCCTAAAACTATGTCAACTTTAATTGAAATTAGTTTTTAAATGTAACATGTGAAGAAAAAAGGAAATATGACTATTTCTACCTATTTCGTCCACCAGCAGTCATTTTGACTGCACGTTATCCCGCAGTGTTCCTTTTTCCCGCCGTGGCTAAAAATAAAACACTGTAGCTGGAAATTTGACAGCTGTCATTCCAGTGTCATATTTAGCAGTTTTTGGAGAATACAATCTTGCTAGATTAGCTGTAGCTAGTTTATTTATTTAATTTAGCGATTTATAAAAGAGGAGAAGTCATGGCACAACAGAGGTTCAGGAAGAATATGACAGCAGAAATGGCCTTGAAGAGACTGATGGATATGGACAGTGATCTGATCAAAGCGATGACTCTTGGGTGGCTGAAAACTCTTCATCTTCAGAGAGTGAGGTTGAGGACATCCCTAAGAAAAGGAGGTGCCTGATGACAGCTGTTAGTGACGCAAATAGGAGTACTGTTATAATAGATGAAATATCAGCTGAAAGCCTTCATTGCCCTATTATATATCCTTGGAGCACAGGGAGCAAAGAGTATGAGACTACAGATGTTGTTACTTTGCAGAACTTGGAATGTTCTCATAAGATAAACGTTGAATACCCCATTGTAAATACATTGCATCACAAATTGCTGTCACTATGTTTATTGTCAGAAAAATCCTGATCTGTAATGCAACATCATTGACTGGTTTTTGGTGTTCATTAAATTTTCTAAATTGACTATTTTGGTGTAATTTTGTTTTGTAAAGCATCATTTCAGCAATTAAATGTAGTTTTGATTTACCTGTTTACTAATAAGGGGAATTAGTTGCGGTTTAAACGTTGCAGTCAAAATGACTGCCCATGGCCGTTCTAGTAGTTTTTGAATGGTGGCCTTTCTAGTTTTAATAATCACTACCTACACTACCCTATTGTTATTTGAGTTCAGATACACAAAAGAAAGTGAGAAAGTCGCTCTTTGGTGTTAACAGGGGAACATGAGCTCACCATAAAACAAGCGTTTTTTCACCGTAAACTGTGTAAAGTGGTCGTCCATTGGTTGGACATTTTATGACCACCTGCAAGTTGCTTTGGTTCGAAATACTAATAAATATCAATATTACACTTTTTATACACCTTTGTTTTTTGTTCAAAATTAATCATTTTTTAAACATAAGATAAAATAAAATGGTTTTATTGATCTGATCAGCATTTAGTTATTCAGACAATATAAAATATACACATATTTATTTCATGTGCTGTCTGATGCTAATGAAAAAATAGATTATATTGTGGACTCAATTTACCCGAGGGCACCATCTTTGTTCTGTAATTGTTTGTCAAACAAAAAAGTGAAACACCACACAAATCACTGTTAAGGCTCTTCTAAAATGAATTAAAGTTAACCAAAAAGTTCTGCTCCTTTCCATGCAAATGGAACCTCTGATCAATAAATATTTGATCAGAGGTAAAGCTGCGACTTCTGCTTGTATTCTACTTTGGTCAACTTGGGTTGTTTTTTAAATGTGATATACAAATAAATTTGATTTGATTCTTTTCCAGTCTTTTCCCATTTATTTGGCCCAGTTTATGTGAAAGAGAGTTAGTGCTGCAGCTAATTATTTTAAGTAGAACGAATGAGGAAGAAAGTTAAGGAAGAGTTGTTAAAAGTGGGATGAAGTTGTATATATTACCGGACCCAACTTTGAAATACAATTAAAAAATGCAAAATGTTCCAGAAATGCCTACGGGAAATTGCTGATGCTTAAGCATCATACATCACTCCCAGCTGCTAACAGATTACCGAGGAAATAAAGAATCCCAGAATGCACTGAACAGGACTTGAAAAATACTAATATGTCTTTTTTTCTTACAGAATTATCATATTGTTTTAACATTACACATAGAAGAACAATAACTAAACTGGTTACGCTTAAAGACGGCATGTGAGAATAATGTGCGTGTTTACTTTTTACTTTCAAATGACAGAAAGTTTCTGTTTGTACAGAACCTGAAAGTGGCCACGCTTAACATTATGTAAACATATTTTCCCCCCCAGATAACAAGTTAACTATCTTGTTATCTTGATGTACTGGGAACTTCTTTCTTAACATAACAATTTAATTTGTTATTGCAGGATAATGGGTTTGTTATTTTGAAAACATATGAACATAGAAGGGTTTCTTTGTTAAACCCTAGGAAAGTAATCTGAGTCATCAGTAGGTCAATAAACTGTCATAGATTTTGACATATTACTAATCAAACCGGCTACTAACAGCTCATGTCCATGCTCACCCTGATTATGTCATGATCAAAAGGAAACAAACCTAAAATTTTAATTATTTTACGCCGTTGCACCTTTTAATTAATTATACAGACACTGAACAAGAGCAACCCAATCCTTCCAAAATTACAACAATACTGACAATACTGAACAATTTTATTTTTCTCATTACTAAGACTGCACATTTTATGATGTGTGTGCAACCTTGAGAAAATGCCCTGAATATAAACAAAAGATAGACATGAAAAGATTGTTTTAAATGTTTTTTTTTTACATCAGGAAATAACTCTTACTGTCTAAATGAAGCACTTAAAATGATGCATCATATCAATCAGAAAAGATTGAGCTGTTTACTCAAGGATAAAAATAAGTACCTAATAAATAATGTTCATGAAGGTCAATCAGTAATTGTTTCAGCTGGAAGCATAACACAAGCTTTCATTTTAGTTCATAAATACTGAAATATATCTGTGTTGTTTTAAAAAAAAAAAAACGAACATACAGAAACAAAAGCACCAGGAGTCTTATATTAATGTTTACAGTAAACTCTAGAGAGTACGGTTTCTGCCTGACTGACCCAAATGGCGAGCAGAGATGTTGTATCTTGCTAGTTAAAAACTTAAGCGTATTCAATAAAGCTCATGTGATCAATAAAACTGTCAGAATTCTCCGAGCCAGCCCGGCTATCATGCTAGCTGATGGACAGCAACCAGTGCACTGCCAAAATATTAAAGGTGTCACTCATGTCCTCAGGTTCTTTTGTGCCAAAAGCACAAGTATGTCAACACAAATAGACTCCTGACTGCAAACGTCGAGAGACAAGGGAAATGTCATACCTAATCAACTGTCGCTGAACGAACGGTTCCTGACGATACAGTACAGTTATGTCCCTGACCTGCAGACCTAAAAATGGCCTCCGGCTGCCTCTATCACTCCGGCTGCCTCTATCACACACGTGATTCTGTCTTAGTCGTCCATCTAAGCTCTCCCTGCAACAGCACCATAAAGACTCAACAAAGCCTCAAAGACAGAAGCTCAGAGAGTGACTGAGTGCAAACCGACAGGCC
Source organism: Craterocephalus amniculus (assembly GCA_036024015.1). NCBI lineage: Eukaryota > Metazoa > Chordata > Actinopteri > Atheriniformes > Atherinidae > Craterocephalus > Craterocephalus amniculus. Next base: position 12,235 of record JAVQJG010036414.1, read on the forward strand.
TGCAGCCAGGAGTCTGAACCACACAAGTCCAGTTTCATCATGAGAACCTTCCTTTAACCAGCCTGTTGAGGGTTTTTAGTTGTGAGGATCACGTTATTCTCCTTCATGTCCTCACCAGCCACAGCTCAGTCATCTTAGTGAGACCCCCCAAAAGCAAAACCCTGTTTCTTTTTCCTTCAGGCTCTCCATCCTGCAGCACCAAACACTAATCCATCTTCCCTGTCGGAGTGCCCTCTGCTTGTTAGTTGTTGTTCTGCCTGGACACACGCACACACACACACATACACACACATAGACACATACACACACACACACACACACACACGCACACACGCGCGCGCGCGCACGCACGCACGCACGCACACACACACTCACACATGCACACACACACACACACACACACACACACATACTCACACACATGCACACACACACACACACACA
>JAVQJG010036462.1:0-13152 GCA_036024015.1 Craterocephalus amniculus
ACTAACTACCTGTCTGGTTCTTTAGCCGTACCCCCCCCCCGTCTCTTGATATATAGAATATAACTATAATATTTTAAACTACCTAACATAATTTACTTTTGAAAACAGAATTAAGCAGCTCTGAGATAAATACCAAGCAAGGTTCATGGTCGCATTGAGCGGTTGCTAGGGCAGCCATGTTTCGGCGTGTCTATCAACAAAGCAAACTTTATTGAAAACGAACCCTTGGCCAATACTTCTGTAGCTACTGTGTTTTATCAGTAGAGGGCGCTGCTGGCCATTAAATAATTTCCGTGGCTGTGCCCTGCTCGTAGACATGAAAATTGAATGGTGGGAAGGATCCGACTTCTTTTCTGACTGGTTAGACAAGAAAGAGTCACCATGACAACAGACTGATTTTGTTGCATCGAACATTGAAGCTATTATAACTCAAGAGAGAGATCTAATCATATATTTAACCTTTAGTTTAGTTTTTCACTAAAGCCCACAATTTCCTTGGACGATAATAATAATAATAATAACAATAATAATAATGATAATAATAATAAATTTAAAGATAATAATAATAATAATACATTTAATTTGTGTAGCACTTTATATTGCAGGGAATCTCAAAGTGTTACAGAGAGTTGTGGAAAAAATAAAAATTAAAGGGAGAAACTAAAAGTTGAAATTCAACAAGTAATCAAGTTTTGCTAAAAACATTCCAAAATAAATATATAAAGAGTAAAAAGGATAGAGATAAAAGATCAGATATTCAAATTTCCCAAACATGAAGAAAGATGAAAAAGCTAATATATATATATATAGCCAACTAATGATGCCACTAAGGATGCTTATAAGGATGCTCAGTTGAACAAGAAGATAGGACCAGCTGCTCAACAAAGCAATAATGGCACTGAGTTAATTCTAGTGGATGATCCCCTGAGGTAGAGAGGCATGTGCTTGGCTACCAGCTCTCGGATGAACTGTCAGCATCATAAAGCTGTTCATCCTTCCTCTTTTACTTACTAGGTTTTCACAGCACTTAAATGTACTGATTCATTCTTTTCCTAATTCACACTGCTTAAACTGTCATTTCAGTTTACATCAACAAACAAAGAATCAATGTTTCTTTTTACTCATTTCAAGTGTAGCTTTGCTAAACTCCGATTCAGATTAACCTTATTCAGTCATCAGTTGTCGTAGTTCAGCTCATGTGATTCTTTCGACATAATATTTAAACTGTGTTTTATGACTACAACCCTTCCCTGATTTCTTTCTGTCTTCACTTATTGATATACATGGATATTTATTGAGAAAATGATACGGAACTTGTTAAAAATCCTTAAATCAGCCTATAAAACACCCATCACATGCTGGCATCTCTTTGCTTTGAGTAATCTTGCCCTACTGTTGGTCATGACTTCTGTTTCCTCGGCTGTAGCCTCTTTATTGGTCTGAAAGGGCTTTTACATCGGTGGTTTTGAATATTCTCGCTGTAACACGGTTCCTAAGGAAGCTACAGAAAGATCTGACAGTGCTTCTGAAGGGTTAGCATTGTTTGCACATCTCACTCTCTCTGATAACTGCTTTTGCATTCTGCAGAGGCCTCGGCTTTTTTCTGCAACAGATTTTTTATGATGGCCAACAGCTATAATTATTATGAGAGCTGGCAAAGTGACGGTCGGAGAGAAAAGGGTTGAGAGACAGAAGAGTGGAAAGAATATAAATAGTAACCTGAATCCATTATTGAGTGCAGATATTGTGGATGGTCTCTCCCATGGGTGCAGAGGCAGAGCTGTCATCGCAACATAAATAGCATTTGCTCCTCTTAATGGAGTGTGTTACAATTTCCTTTCTCATCCTCAGCCAAGAGACTCGGTTTGTTTGATTTAAGAGACAATTAGACTTTCAACTGACTGGCGAAACAAGTTAGACAAAAGGGTACAAAGTCAGGGGTTTCCAGGCCAGATGGGGGGACATGTGTGGAGAAAAATACAAATAATATAGATTTATAATTTAGATTAGTTTTTTAAAGAGAAGAGAGTTTTTTGTGTTGTAAAGGAAGATTGTTTCTAAGCTCTGGGCGAGCTTGGCAGAAGGCCATCTACTACCAGACTTCTCAGCTTCACCTCATCGTGACTTCTTCACCAGTCAGACTCAGTTTACTCAGTTGCCATCAGTTGACTTAGATCAACAGGTGCTTGCATGACTTCTGTCATACATCCAGTACAGGGAAAGAACTACTCAGCTGTCTTACGCTAGTATCAGTGGCAACCTATAACAAGCAAAATGAATATAACTTTCTGTCTTTAAAAATCAAAATACAAAAATAAAATCTGTTTATCCTGTTCATGCTGCTAATTTTAACTTGTTGCCAAAGATGTGATGTTTTCACTCTTATAAATCACTCCCTTATGAATGACAATTTAATTGTTAGGGTTAGGGGTTAGCAAGTGAATACTGTTTCAGAGTTTGCCTCAAACATAATTGCACTACACTCACATGCAAGAAACTCATGTCAAACAAGGTCAGAGAAGAAGTTCAATAACTACAAGGAGAGAAAGGAAGGAAAAAGTGACCTTTGAGCTCCTCTTTGGAGCTAATGGGCTATTTGGAAATGTTATGAGACATGATCCCTGTAAACTGAGACATCAGTTTTGCATTCACAGAGGGTGGAGGCAGGAGAAGGTACACAGTTATTTATGTCATCTGCCACCATGTTTTTCTGTGCATGTGTGTGTTTCCAGTGGAAGCATGTGCTGTATTCCTCCTCTTATAGTGTGTTTACTTGTGTACACGTTGAGCACTGCTGGCTGTCAGTCGATTACTAAATGGTGTTTTCAGTCAACATGCTTGTTGTAATTTAAATAAACACATAAACAGCATGTACAGACATATACACTCACAAACACACAAAGACGTGCACTGCAAAAATCTGCAGAGTCATAAAGCTACAATAGTCGGACAATTTGACTATTTATTTGGGCCGCTTGAGTGCTACACAAAAGTCCTGTTTGATATCAGCAAACACTTCAGGGATGTTTTAGTTCAGTTTCCTCACGTTATGAGAAATACAGTAAGCTATATAAAGACTATTTTCAGGACACGTCTTGGGGTCAGTGGGGTTTTTAGCCAGGTTAATGCATCCAAACGCACACAAATACACACGTTTTTTTTCTGACACCTGCTGTAGCAACACGATCCGGCTGCGTCCTGTGCAACTTGTGAAGCATGTCAGACTCCGACAGGCTGCTTACCACTGGAGACGCACGCGTTTGCGGCAGTGTGTGTACGTTTTAGTCAACTTTGGAAAGTAGGTAGTTTGGCTGTGATGGCAGAGGGAAGGTGAGCAGTTTAATTGCTTTCCTGCTGTGTTTCAGTCTTTCACTGTCAACATAAAAACATTTCTGTAAATTTTCATGTCAAACATAGCTTACGTTCTTAGTTTGAGATGTGAGCTGATGTTTCTGTCTGAATTCATGAATTCCCTGCATGTCTGCGGGTTGGTTTCTTTTACTGCAGGCACACATCCGACCTAATTTTTCTACTGCAGCCAAGCTTCATATAAGCTCTTACTCTGGGTCCATTTCAGAGGTTCCAGAGAAAAGTACTCACCAGATGTTAGTCATCCTGTTTAGATCTATAGAGAAAAAAATTTCCCCCTCAATTTTCTCTCATCGTTGCATTTATTTCCCAGTGAAACCCCCCTCTCCCTGAGTTGGATTAAGCGCTACATAAAAATAATGGATGGATGGATTTTTGTCTGAATTAAAAATTGACTTTGCCTGATTAGAAAGAGTAATTTGAATCCTTTCTTTAGTGATTTTCCCCTTCGACCTTTCATTCGACATCACTAGCAGGCCACAGTTTCCATGTAGCCACCACCTCAGCTCAGACGGGACCGTGTAAAGACCGAGCTGCTGCATTTATGTACACGATGCATCTTTTAAATGATTAATTTGGGTATCTTATAATACTTGGGCTCAGATGTTAATGCTGAAAAGAAAACAACTTAAATGACTAACTTTTCTTGATAACAAGAAAATTAATCAAATCTATTGAAAAGGACAAAGAATCATATTCAAGTTGATTAAATCCACAAAAAACCCACTGTCATCAGTCAACCAGAAAACTAAATGAGACTCACATGAAGGGGTATTTTGTTTAAACTTTAGATGAAAACAATGAAGAATCCAGCTGCATATTGAGGAAAGTGTGACGACTAAGTAACACAGAATGTAAAGCAAATAAAATTTTTGGCCTTTTAAAAAAATGGGCTCGTCATCAATTCATTGATAAGTCATAACATTATGACAACTGACAGTAACCTGAGTAACTGCTCATCTTGTCATTATCAGTGTTCTGTAGGGGGTAAAAACTGCATCTGAAGACAGCTGTGAATGCAAAGACTGCTTGGAAGAGCTTCCAAGAACACGACAGAGTCTCAGATGTTACTCTCCGTCACGTTGGATGTTTATCCTGCTTCCAAACTCCCCAGATAACAATCTGACAGGGTCGGATGGAGATTTGTGGAAAGCAATCCTTGTCCTCATACACCCCGGCTCCTTCGAAGACACTTCAAGACATCTTCAGATGGTGGTCTGAAGGCAACCTACTCAACATCAGGCTGATTGGCGTAGCTTCTAAAAACTCCCTTCCTTCCACGGAGCTTCCCAAATCCCTGTCAATTATGAATATTGTCTTTCTTCACTGTAATAAATAAAAGAATAAATAAATAAATAGATAAGTGGATAAATAAAAGAATAAATAAATAAATAATAGTGGAATACATTAGGAGGACTTCCATTCATGTGATGGAGCACTGTCTGGCAGATATAAGGTTTTACTGAAACCTGTGTATTTCTGTACCCCAACTTTAAATCATACCTCCAGAAAATGGCTGCAAGGTCAGGAGTTGATTTTTTGTCCATCTGTAAAAAGGATTTTGGGAGGCTGGTAGAAAATTCACCTTTTGTTCTCTGTGAACTTTTTGTTTCCTGGCTGGCTGACTGCCGCAAATCCCGTCATTTTCCAGTGGTTGTGTAGATTTAGCTACTTGGGGAACAGTAATACACACTTTTTGAATTACTGCGTCTTTTTTTTTTACCATCTATAGTCAACCTCCCTCCAGGACTGAAATATCTACAACCTGGAATAAAAACATTTTGCAGTCATAAAACTTAACTGTGTTATATACTTTTACCCAGTGAGTCTTACACAAAACCTGAATGTGAGTCTTCAGGAGCACAGATGACCGCTCACATTTCCAGTCATATGATGTTTCTTTGGTTGATTTGATCAGGAATGTTGGATATTTTTCTTACCTGAGGAAAAAAATGAAAGTGCAGCGGCATTTCACTTGTTGCTTCACTTGCGTTATCCATTATAAATGCGATGCACACATCCACAAACCTCTCAGGTTAATACTGTGTCACAATGCTTTTACCTCACTCTGATGTACCCCGCTGTGCTCCGATGGCTTAGAAGCTGGTTTTATCCTGCTGCTGGAAATAACGTGGAGTATTCCTAAAGCTTACATGAAACAAGAATGAAGTGACAAGTGGCATTTTTAAATGATAGAAAATCTAGATTTTTATGGATGCTTTTACGAGTAGACAAATAAACAAACTTCACTGCAAACTTTTACATATGCACTCTCACCTCAGTTTATGACCACAGATAAAAATAAAGATTTTAATAAATTACCAAATAAAATTTATGTGATTGCTATTGTATTATATGACTGTACAGACACACACATGTATGTACATCCATGAAGGATGACTGCTGTTTACCAGCTTAGTATCAAAATCTATATTAATTTTAAACATTATATCTAAAGTCCCATGGTTCAAATTTGATAGTGTGATACAACTCTCAACATTCAATTTAAGTAGACAAAAACATGAAAGAATGGCAGCAAGTGGGTCACCCCTCCAATCAGAGATGTGTGTCTGCTCCAGCTCTGACTAAAGGGATACTTCCCTCGGTGCATCATTTACTGTCATGGGATACACACAATCTGATTACCAGCCTCCACGTGGGCGGCGAGGCTTGAACTTTCCAAGTGTACTTCACATACTTTTTAAAAGGTGTCTGAGCTTTTGCCGACTACATTTGGTTCACCGAGAACCTACAGATGTTGAACCAACATCTGCAGCAAATTCATTCCCACTGAAGATTGCAAATAGAGGGAAAAAAGCAACTTCAGAGTCACACGTTTTCTGTTATGCCACAGCTGTCAATTGTGCCACGGAGGATGGGAGATGGGAATTTTAAAACTCATAATATATCAGCCCATTCAAACCGAGTGCCCTCATAGCGTTAAAGGAACAGCGTTCAGCTTCGTAGCTTCATTGCCAAGAGCAAGATTATCATGAACTGGGTTTTAATGTATTAGCTGAACAGAGCTTAACAGGTATGTGGGGAGAAGGCTGGCCTGTCTGACTGTGTCCAAAGGTAACGATATCTGCCAAGTGACACCTCTACAGATCAATAATTAACACATCATATCTTGTTTGTTTAATCCTAACCTGTGTGCAAAAACACACATTTTGTATCACTTGTGTCTTGACCAGTTTTATGCATCAGACTCGGGGTTTAAGCCATGCCTCCACTGATCCCCTCCTCATCTTTTCTGCAGAAATACTCAGTAAGTTATGAGAAAAAGTAGCTTTAAATACCCCACCTCAACAGCTGCATCTTGAAATCAGACAGGATTCTGTCTTAGCCTGCACTAAATTAGCAACCACTTGTTGTTAATACTAGAACAACCTCATTTCACTCTGAGCAAATTCAGACTGCAAAGCAAAGTCATGTGAGAAAGTTTCTCATCCCAAAATACTTCAGCTCTACAGCACATCATCTGCACAGACTGCTGTTGGTGTAGAAAATCATGTTCAAGGAAAATATTGAGGACGTGTTGAATAATGAGCAGGAGTTGTGGTCCGGACCCTTGTCTGTGAGTTTGCTACAAGTCCAGGACTTTTTTCAATGAAGGCTAATGTGTAGCCTGAACGCTGCTTCACTGTGCAGTAAAATCTGTGCTGCTTCCTGAGTGTGTGTTACAGAGCGAGAGAAAAGTGTTACATTTACAGAGATGACCTGCAGGGCTGAGAGGAGTTGACTGCAGATGCACCTACCTAGAGTGCAGATGCACCTACCACACTGTGTGTGTGTGTGTGTGTGTGTGTGTGTGTGTGTGTGTGTGTGTGCGTGTGTGTGTGTGCTTTAATGAGGAGTCTGGCTGCTCTAAAGTCCATGGCTGTCACCCTAGACTGCTAGTGCTTTATTTACACTGTCAGAGCAAGTGCTACAGAGAAGAAGTTGGCCTCAGTGGCAGATAGGACTGGTTTTAACTTTCTATTTTAATCCAAAAAAAAAGGAAAAGAAAAGAAAGAAACCCTTAACTTTTGTTTGACCATATCCTGTTATTTCTGCAAGTGGTTTAGGAAACTTGAGCCCCACAGATTCACTGAGGTGCTTGCACAGAAAAACCTGATACACAGTGGAACACTTTGACAGGAACTTTGATGGGCATACTGGGATTTCTGCTTTTATTCCTGGGTGTGGGAAATCAGCTCCTATTATTCCAATGCTTTTGCCTAACCCAGGTTTTTTCTCTCAGGCTCTTATGAGTAAGCAAAACAACAGCATGAGAAAACATACTGTACATTCACAGCAAAGCATTTCAGTTAATTGTATTATTATCTTTTTTTTTTTTTTTAAATAATTGGGCGTAGAGCTGTTTGTACACAAAAATGAAGGGAAAAGGAAATAAAGAGAAAGTAAACACAAAAGCTTAAAGGACTGAATCAGTGGAATAATTGTTATAAGAACTTACAGACGCTATCTGTCCCTGGGTTTTCCTGGCAGCTCAGGACCAGAGCAAACTCTCTTTGTGCCACTTATCCACTGCTAACAGGTGTCAGGACAGACAGGGAGAGAAAGTTTGTGTGAGTGCACTTTCTTACAAGAAATAAGCATCTGAGCACTGCTGACATGCCCAGCAGATAAACAATGGGTGTAGAATGAAATGCCATCAACACTGTAAATCTGTACCCACACATGAATGAGGTTCTGTAAATGACAGCTTTTTTATCTGCACCCACATACTCTCATCTGGGTTTGAATCAGCGTTGCAGTGAAACGCTGGGGAAGGTGCAGTTATTAGATAGAAAAGAAGGCACCTTGTGAAAATTATGGATCCTCAAAAGAGTGTAGGCAGGCCTGATGAGTCACTGCGGTTTCATAGCAGATGGTTTGGCAACAAATGTGAGTGCAGCCAAACTTTAAACCGATTACCAGGAATTGTTGCTGTAAAAGCAACATTTTCAATGAAAAGAATGAATGAAGGCATTTTAGTCTGGGGGAATTATAAAAAGGTTTCCTGTGATGGATTTAGAGTGGAAAAATTAAGATAATAAGAATGTGATCAAACCAAAGAGCTTGGCTAAAACAAGTCTTAAGCTCTCAGACAGATGTGAACCAAAATTATTTTTGGTTTATTTATTCTTACCTTTCACTGATTGTCTGGAGATGTTGCTGTATCTTCAAAAATTGTGTTAATTTTTGTTTGGTGTTTGAGTTTGGCATCTGGGGGCTTCCGTAGGATAGGAATTGGGTAAGTAAGCAAAAAAAGGTAATTTTCTGCCAACAGGACTTGGCACCATAATGCAGTGTTCTCTCCTCCTCACAGAAGTTAGAATTTGCTCCTTTGTTTCCTGCGAATCAGCCACAGAACGTCTCAAGCAAATTCTTTCTGCTGCATCTATTAAAGTACAAACAAGTTTCTCTTCACGTGACTTTCAAGTCTTCCAGAGCCATTGTATCAGTTGCATAATAACAGATACTACCGTGTGCCAAATTGACTGCATAAAGGCAGAGAGCCTGCATATTGCTGTCAAGACACTGAGGTAACAAATTCTTGATTAATTTATAAAAAGCATGTCAGTCTTTTAGCAATATCAAGGTTTCAGGAAGTCCAGTGATCCATAGCGGCAACTGTATGGCTGGATGACCACTAGCATTAGATCACCAGACTAACCTGAATAAGTAATAGTCCGTGACCATGGGTGTAAGACTATTTAAAGGATGCATCTATTAATATCTAACACAAAGGTGGGACATGGTCTCAGTCTACAATTATTTGTATAACAATGATCTTTGCACACAGATCATATGAGGTAGCAGTGGTTTAAATAGTTTGAGACCATGTCTGCTGAAGATAAAATATATTTTACAGCTTTTTAAATTTTGATTCTGAAAGCGAAGTCTTCCAAATCAAGCTCAACTCTTCAACTTAAAATATCTGCTTGTTTTTCACTTCAGAAACAGCTGCACATATAAAAGAAATGTAAACAATATCTACAAAGGGATGTATATCTACTGATTAGGACAACTTTACTACAACAACTTTACTATCCAAAATGACACATAATACTTAGAAAATATAAATGTGGCTAGTGGATTGAATGGGGTCAGCGGGTGCAGAGTAGTGCAGTTGAAAACGAGGTAGTGAGAAGTGCCTGGGATGAACAATAAATACTGGATGAAGGATAATATTTCATTGAATGTGTATGTTATTTATAGCAACAATATGTACAGTGAGCAGGATGTGAAAGTGGGTGTGAGAAGAAACTTAATTAAGTTGGTGATTTGTCTCAGTTAGAATTTCAGTAACACTTCAAGACTTTTTTAAACTAATGAGACCAAATGTGGTTTTGACTGAAATGTTTTTTCATGCTTGATTTGTGATTTTAGCTGCTCATCTGTCTTGTTTGTCTTATTCTTTCGTTCACAGTAGCAAATATTTTAAGTGTGTGATGGGTCCGATCTGCGTTCTGGCCTTTTTAGCACCTGAATTCTTTTTAACCACAGAGAAGTATTGTTATGATACAGGGAGTATGAGATTTAGCATTTATATCATTCTAAACCTCTAAATGCTTTTTCAGAATGTATAATGCCTACACATATGTGCAAGTTATCCCCTCTCATGCGTGGTTCTTGTACCCCCAAGGTACATGTACCCCCATTTGAGCAACAGCGCTGTAGATGATCAAATCTATCAATTCTTAACAATTTCACACAAAAAAATATTCTGAATCATAGAACTGTTTGTTCTCATGGTCTATCAAAGTAGCGAACATTTTCCCATCTGAAATACACTCAGCCTTGCAGAAATCGTGCACCATGTAGACTCTTGCTCTACATTTAATTTCAGTTCAGTAAAGATAAAGCAGTGAAGGAATAAAGTAATATGTGAGCTGTGTACGATGTGTGTGTGTGTGTGTGTGTGAGTGTGTTTGGAGATTGTGGGCATGTGAGTGATTGTGCGTTCTTCCTTTGCATGAATAACCTGTTTAAGTGATTTCCCAAGGGTCTAATAATATTCCTGAAGACATTGTGTATTAATTAGCATCAGTTACTGTGAAGCTCTCATTCGACAAAGGATCAGCCTCTGTGTATGTGTTGTTTGCAAGTGCGTTGAATTTGTGTATTTGTTGTTATAGTCACTGCCATGCCAGCTAATTCCCCCTCTATTTATGTGAGTGTTGTTTTGACAGCTGACACAAAGTGGAAAGTCTCAGTGCCAGTGTGCTTGGAGACCAGCAACCAACCTCACACACTGCACACACTCAGTAACACATCTCTGACTGTTGCACGCACGCACACTCAAACGCACACAATTAACAGAGTTCCCCAGTGCAATCAGTACATGTGTGCACTTGTGGGACAAAAAGAGAGAGTGAGGTAGAGGCAGGGTGACTGGTATCGGGTTCAGACCAGTGATCCCCATGTTAATGCCCAGTCTGTTTTTGCTGGAGGGTCTCTTAATCTGTCACGTTTCTGTTTCTGTCACGTTTCTGTAACACCACCTTCTCAGTCTAGTGTTAGCATCCGATTGTCCTCTTCATCCAAAGCAACACAACATCAGAGCTTCAGAGTGAATCAGAAAATAAAGACGACTCCAGTCAGTCAGTTCACCTATCTCCATTTACAATTTGTGTCAAAGTGATGGTAATAAACAGAGATGCTGTTCCAAAGATGGAGGGCTGAATGATTTAAAGAAGCACAGACTGTGATTTCAGCATGTATTCAAACTGAGGAAGTCATAAAATGTGTTTGAAGTGTTCGATTGTACTGTAGGGCAGCAAGCGAGCACAGTGAAGCTGGTGAATGTGGGTCAGAGTATTCTTTCAGTATAAAGTGAATTTGAGGTATTTTATTATGTTTTGTCGTTGGGACAGTCCTGCTCTGATTAGATGAAAGGAAGCACTGTTAGAAGGTTTTCAGTGGCCAACACTTCCATTACAGACAAGTTCAATTCAGTGATTCATTGTTTACCTTGTAAAATGTCAGGAGATTTTTCGAACAATTTGTGTCGAAGATTGCTTAACCACAATTAATCCAGCACATTTATCCTGCAAGATTATATAAATGCTTGTGTAAAAGAGGTCATCGCACTCCTGTAAGTCTGGGAGCAACTGGGTCCACACCCATTACCCTTTTTTTTCAGTGACTGAATGTCCGACTAGAAATTTCACAGTAAAAGAGTTTCCATTACTGTGAATAATGAATTAAGTCGAAGATGACCTAATATTTCCAAAAGGCATGAGGTTTAAGGTGAGATGTTTTCTTCATTTGACAACATTTTTGTGCATTTAACATAAGATTTTAATATATAAAAAATTTATTTAACAGAGAAATACTGATTTGTGTAAAGGTTGAGTACCCGGCATGGCATCCATGCTTCCTGAAAAAAACACTGAGAGTGACCTAAATGTACGTTTGAAGGTTTTTTAACACAGTTTTGGCATGCAGGTTGATTTTGGGGTGTGTTTCGAATCATTATCCAGGTTCAAAGGGATTGACTTTTCAAAGGTTTCATAGATGATATGTAGTTTGCTTTCCAGCATTGCTTAAAGGTCTTGTGTTTATCAGTGAAAAGTTCTGCTGCTGCTGGCTGTACTGCTTATTCTCTGTAGCAGGGATCTTTTCTTTATTAGAAAAAAGCCATTCATTTACTAATTTTAACCAAAACAGAGGCTTTCCTCTTCCTTTAATGTGGAGCTGAGAAATGCAAGACAATCATTGCTAAGAACAGTAATAATGCTCGAGCCCTGTTTGTTACTGTTGACAGGTTAACTAGTCCTCCTGTGTCAGTAACCCCAGAGCTTCTATGCAACCGGGCCTGTAATGAGTTTGTTTCTTTCTTTACGGACAAAATCCCGAAAATTAGGCCGTCAGTCAGTGCTTCCATACCAGGGACTGGAAATGTGTCCTCACTGTGTCCACTCAAAGACATAAACATCATGCCAAACTTCTCCCCAGTCAGTCCTAAAAACCTGGATGAGATCATTTCTCATGTTAAAACCACCACTTGCTGTCTGACACCCTGCCAACAGGGTTTTTGACAAGTCTGTTTCAGGATGCATGGCTTCGGATATTTTACAGATTGTAAACATGTCCCTGCTTTCAGGTGTCTTCCCTCAGAGCCTAAAAACAGCCGTCATCAAGACAGAACGGCTTAGACCCAACCCTCATGAGCAGCTACAGGCCGATATCAAACCTCCCCTTTCTTAGTAAGATTATAGAAAAAGCTGTTTACCAACAACTACACAACTGCCTGACACTAAATAACTGTTTTAATATCTTCCAGTCAGGTTTCTGGCCACATCACAGCACTGAGACTGGTCTTGTTAAGATCTTTAATGACATCTGCTTGAATACAGATAGTGGAAACATTTCAGTCCTGGTACTACTGGATCTCAGTGCTGCTTTTGACACAGTTGATCATAACATTTTATGAGACCGGCTGAAAAACTGGGTAGGACTTTCTGGCACTGCAATTAACTGGTTTGAGTCCTATCTAAAAGAAGGGGACTATTTTGTATCTATAGGTAACCATCAATCTAAGCACACTAAAATAACCTGTGGAGTTCCCCAAGGCTCCATCCTAGGGCCCTTGCTGTTCAACATTTACATGCTCCCACTCGCTCAAATTATAAAAAAGAACAAAATATGTTACCATAGTTACACTGATGACACACAGATCTACATTACCATCACACCAGGACACTATAGTTCGATCCAATCGCTGATCACATGCATTGATCAGATTAAAGACTGGATGTGTCACAACTTTCTTCAGTTAAATGAGGGCAA
>JAVQJG010036479.1:0-40617 GCA_036024015.1 Craterocephalus amniculus
GGACTAAAACCACTTCATTGGAATAGTAATTAAAAACTTGTGACACAGATCCTAGATCAGCATAAAACTCTGACAGGATCTCCTGCTGCATCTGAATAGAAATCGCGGAGATCACATCAGCTGATCGTCTAATGAGCTCACAGTGGAACGCATATATTATTAAATATATAATGTCAGATCAATATTAGGCCTATACTAGGCTCTCACCTGTTAATCGTTCCTTTAGTAAAATTAAAAACATTTAATCTCCACCTCCGCCTGTTTATTTTTTGTGAGATAACTAATTAAATTATTATTATTTTTCAATAAATATAATTAAAAGAATCACTGACAGATGCAGCAGAACCTGCAGAAATGACGCCGGTTCCCTAGGTTTTGTGCTTACGCACAGAATGGACCGTGCTTAAGTTTACACATTTTTCTACGCACAAGTACAAGTTGATAAATCTTATACTTTGCGGAGAAATGCTCGTACGCACACTTTAAGCACAGTCCTGTGCGTACGCACGGTTAAATGAGGCCCGATGACCTTAGACCTTACCAGGGAGGCTGAGGAGTGTGATCCCCCTGTAGTTGGAGCACATTCCCCGGTCCCCCTTCATAAAAAGAGGGAACACCACCTTAGTCTGCCAATCCAGAGGCACTGTCCCCGATGTCCTTGTGATGCCATAGAGACATATCAGCAAAGACAGCACTACAGCATCCAGAGCCTTAAGAAACACCCGGCGGATCTCATTCACCCCCGGGGCTTTACCATCGAGGAGCTTGTAAAACAACCTCAGCGACCCCGGTACTGGAGATAGGAGAGTCTTTCACCAGGTCTCCCAGGTCTACTCGTTCTTCTGGAGACTAGTTGGTGGGATTGAGGAGGTCTTCAAAGTATTCCTTCCACCGACCCAGAATTTCACGAGTCAAGGTCAGCCGCCTCCCATCTTCACTCTACACAGTGTCGATGGAGCACTGCTTTCCCCTCCTGACACGCCGGATGGTGGACCAGAATCATACGGAAGTCGTTCTCTGTGGCCTGTCCAAACTCCTCCCATGCCCGAGTTTTTGCCTCAGCAACCGCCGAAGCTGCGGCCCGCTAAGCCTGCCGATACCCGTCATCTGCCTCCAGAGTCCCACAGGCCAAAAAGGCGCGATAGGACTCCTTCTTCAGGCTTGACGGCATCCCTTACCACTGGTGTCCACCAGGGAGTTAGGGGATTGCCGCTCCGGTTGGCCGCCTCAACAATGGAGGCGCGAAACACGGCCCACTGGGACTCATTGTCCCCCGCATCCCCCGGGACATGAATGAAGCTCTCCTGGAGGTGGGAGTTGAAGCTCTTTTTGACAGGGGACTCTGCCAGACGTTCCCAACAGACCCTCACTTTATGTTTGGGCCTGCCAGGTCTGACCTGCATCCTCCCCCACCATCTGAGCCAACTCACCACCAGGTGGTGATCATTTGACAGCTCCACCCCTCTCTTCACCCGAGTGTCCAGGACATGCGACCGCAGATCAGACGATACGACTACAAAGTCGATCATGGAACTGCGACCTAGAGTGTCCTGGTGCCAGGTGCACATATGGACACTCCTATGCCCGAACAAGGTGTTCGTTATGGACAATGCATGACGAGCACAGAAGTCCAACAACGAAACACCACTTGGATTCAGATCAGGGGGGCCGTTCCTCCCAATCACACCCTTCCAGGTCTCACTATCGTTGCCCACGTGAGCATTGAAGTCCCCCAGCAGAACGAGGGAGTCCCAGGGTGCAGCGCTTTCCAACACTCCCTCCAAGGACCTCCAAGGCAGTAGTTGTATCTGCTCCAATTTATCCAGAAAGATTTTCAATGCCTTAGGCTGCTCACCACCTGTAACGCAGGAAATAAGAAATACTAGTCAGAGTCATACAATTTCGTTGAAGAAGTAGAGAAAGGCAAGGAACCAATTAAAAGATCCAGTTTATTTGCATAAATCTTAGTATCTAGAGTAATCTGCCATCACTTTAAAATGTTAAAAAAATAAATTTCCCCTTGTTTAGAATACATTTTCTATGTTTATTTGGTTACTAACATGGACTAACATGCATAGTGATACTAGACAGCGTGTCCTTGGATTGCTTTCCTCCCCCATTAATGTGCCCACCTCTGGCTTACATGCCATAGTGTCGATGGCCACCATAGCAAAAATATCACCATTTCATGCTCCTTTGACATTTCCAAAACACCTTATCCAGAGCACTCAGCGTTTACACCTTTTTTTGTTCAATATTTCTGTAGTTTCTAATAACTGGTGAGGAGAAATAAGATTGATTTTACTTTTCCAGAAGAATAAATAATTTAACTTTTAGAAGTAGATTACAACCCTAATTCTAAAAGAAATTGCAACCCTGTGTAAACTAGAAAATATATATAAAATATAATGCTTTTCAAATCTAGTAAACCCATATTTTATTCCCAGTACAACATAAACATATAAAACAGAGATATTTGACCATTTAAATGTCAATCTTAAATCATGTCATCTAAGTTGTATAGTTATAACTGTTACAGTGTGCATTTTATTTGGGTTTTGTTTTGTTTAATCAGATATTTGTAACCTCCCTACTATAGTTTTAGCTGTCACTACTGCCTACCCGGACCTGTATGTGTCCAGTATTGGAATCTTTGGGTGTAAAACTCATAGCCACAGACACACACAGTTTTCAGATGGTACGGCACTTTGAAAGCTAAACCATTTTTTGTGACAGCTGGCAGCACAATGTAGATTATAGAAGATATTTGTTTCTCATATTGCACTGAAATATTAGTTGCACTACACTGATCAATGCATTTCCAGTGAGGATTATTAGAAATAACGATTTGTTGAGAAATATATAAAATTCAGTTTAAAAAAACTAACTCAACAGATAATACCCTGAATGACTGGGGAAAAGACCCTCAGGATGAAATCACGGTAGAAGTTATAAGCCAACATTGTTTGACCCTAATTATGATTCTGGATCTGATGATTCAGAAGATTCAAAAATGTGGGCACTAGGTGGGCTGTTGGACATTTAGTGTTTTTTCTCAGGTGAGTGATCCTATGAACTTGACAGAGGTCTGTGCTCTCTGAGTTCTTCTAGTTTAGAGATTATTTCTTTGCAAAGCTAATCTTTATTCTTAACTGGACTCGCCCTTAGTCGAGTTTTTCTAATACAACAGCATTTTGAATTGTGATACCTTTCAGATTACCAGTAAATACTCACATAATAATCATGAGTCTTTCCCTTCCACCTCTTCCGCTTTTCTTTTATATGTAATATTCAATGTCCTTGCTGCTCATATCACTTAGAGATTAAATAGCCTGCATTAAAAGGAGTGAACTGAACCATGATTTTACTACTTCCTCTTTCACCCAACCCCCTGCCAACATTAGGGGCTTGCTTGCTGACATCCCACTGGATCATACAGAGTCAGTTATATCCAAGCCTCGACGCACACATAACTTTTTAAAAGAACCATATTTGCAATAAGTGCAAAACTATAGAACGTTCACTTCGCAATTTCTTCCACAAGCATTCATCCAAGCCTTTTTTCTCTTTAGCAGTGATGCTACCATCTTGGGAATATTTGAAATTCCATGAACCTCTTCATAGAAAATGAAATGCAAGTACTGTTTGAGCTATTTCAGCCATTCTGACAAGCTCACTATATCTACTTTAAGATGGCGACAGCTTAGTAAGGATTTGAACTGCTTGATCTGGCGCCACAGTGAGACAATTGCTTTTAAAGATTGAATAAGTTGAGAGGAACCGAGGGGAAATGAATACATCAGGACAATGTCAAACTGAACCCAAAGGGAGAGTCAAACCCTGTTACTGGGGAATGGGACAAAAGGTGACACAGCTCAGTATTTTCGTTTCTTTACTTTAGTGTTTCTTCAATCATTTTCAGCAGATCTGATCACAAAAGCCTCGGTTTTTCCTTTCATTGGAAGGAACATCCTTTGGGTTTATTTCCATAGTGTGTACAATATTTAACCATTCAATCTTTCAACATTAATTTAGGATTTGTTGTCACCACCCCACCCTCCCTCCAGCAAATACATACACACACACCTACACTTGCACATACTCCCCCCTGCTCCCCCTCTTCTTGGCTATCGGACATCAATCTAGGCAGCACCGTCTGCTAAGCCTCACTGGGCAATTAACCACATTGAGAGTGAAAGCTCTAATCAATCCCTGGCCTTCTCCATCACACACATATATACATGCTAGCACACACACACATACTCCTCAATTGGCGTAAATGATTCTTCCATTTATGTAGTCCAAACAGCACTTTTGAAAAATGCTTTGCATTTAAGGACACAGACAAACAAACACAGCCATAAATACACTCTGTCGCCTGTTTTTATGTGCATAAATTATGAATGAAGAAAAAAAAAGAAGCTCATCCTGCAGCTTAACTCCTTCTTGCATTTGACCAAAAAGTTTAAAGCTCCTATGAGGCTTTCATGCACTTCCCCTGATGTAACACGTATGACATTGACAGCTCAGCCCTAAAACCTTCTCAGTTAGGAAATATTGATAACAATGAACGGTTATATTGGAGGATATTTACTCTAAAACCTGGTTACTTGTTTCTAAAATAACAACTAAGATGAGGAAGCAAGTGGTCAGTAAACTAGTAAAAGGAACAGATACGGTTCTTTGCCTGATAAAGGGTTAATGACACTGATGTGAACATGATACTACCTTATACAGATGTGGAGAAGGAAGAAAAAAGGCCCTAAACATGTCCCTAAGACCTCAGCCCTACATCTTCTGCTTAGCACTGGCTAAAAGGGAGCCATGATTGGGCTGCTGCAAAACTTAAGCATCCCTCCACGGCTTGTCTCATTGATTCATGCGGGCCTAAATGTCAGCACCAGCAGGGCAGAAGACCCGGTGAACCCCCCTGAGAGTGAAGGGTGATTGAGGCTAAAGGCAGTGTGTTCCACAGCCTCATCTTAAAATAGCTCGCTTGACTCTGTGACAGTCAAAGGACAAGACACCACTGAGTGAGGACAAAAGGATTTAGAACATGTTCTGCTATGCAATCAGATTTATTCTCTAAAACAAACTTACCATCTTTACATTCAGGATTTTGTATAATATCTCCATCTACTTACCATTCAATATTCTTTTTGTATTTTAGTTTTGTATTGTTGGCATACCGCATAAATATCATGTCATCTGCAAGCCATGCTTAGAATTATTGACCCGTGAACTATTGATTTGACGTCTTTGTTCATGCATTCATAGGCAAGTTCGATGCTTTGATCATTTGGTGCGTTATGCTAAATCTACATCAAACACAGAAAAGCAATCGATAGCTCCACTTCGTAACATGAATAAAAATGAAATCAGCATGATTACACAGATGGTCATGATTTATTCTAGCCTTGTTCGTTTGGGATTCAGAGAGATGCTGAATCGCATTTTTTTTACTTATACCTTTACAATTTCCTCTCAAAAAGCAAAGACAAATGTATCAGTCAAGAACTAAAGAGAATCTAATGTTATAAAGTATAAATAGCTGTGTTTCTGTTTTGATTTCTCATAACTTTGACCGGGTCCATCACAGTTTCCCAGTTCTCCAGGGTTGCTCAAGGTTTAATATATTGTAAAAAACTGCAACATACATCGTTAAACTGAGAATGATGTATTGAATTTTGAAGTTTCATTATTTTTAACCAATCATTTGCTCAGAATTGGCCTCCTTACAAAGCGATGACACATTCTCCAACCTTAAAGACTTGGATGAGCTAACCAAGCTGCTCATTTAGCTAGCCAACTGCTCTTCATTACATTCATGTATTTTCCAAGGATTTGCTAAATTCTGGCTGCTTAGATTAATACTGACATGAAGAAAAATCGGATTAATTCTGTGAGGAACAATTAGGAAACGTGGCAGTGTAGATGCCGGAGAAGCTATACACCAGCTGTTTGTGATTTAACTTGAAGTCTATAATTTCCTACAGGAACCCCTGTTAATGTACAAATTTTAGCTCCCTAAGTTATCCCCCCTCTGGAATCAGCTTTGAATACATCAAAATATTTTGACTTTTGCTATAAAGAGAGCACACAGTGAGCCTGGACGTTTGATAGATGAGTAGGCTACTGAACAAGCTGATAGTCCAACAAGATGACTAACTTTTAGGCCTGTCCCGATCTGATACCAGTATCGAGTATCGGTGCCGATACCAACAAAAAAACATGGATCGGACAGTATCGACATGTGTTAAAATATGCCCATACCGTTGCTGATACCAGGTGATCAAGATTTTCTATCCAGTCTCCTTACCTGGCCAGCACACTTGGTACACCCTGTATAAGATCTCCACAAAGTCTTTAAATTTATTTTAATTTAACTTATTGGTTAATAATTAATGAGTCAGTTTTTCTCACAGCTTCTGTGGTGGACTTCATCAGTTACACCTTAAGGGACTGAAGTGAGGTTTGACACAATGTTTTGCTCATACTCTGCTGCTCTTGCCTACAAATGTAGCAACATTTACAAGGGAAATAAACAGCCTATTCAGTGGTAGCTGTAAGATTTATTACCATAAAGCCTATTGTTATAGCAACAAAATAATCCGGAAAATCCATGTTTTATTTCTTTGTGTGTTAAGTTTATAAACTTTTTTTGGTTCAACCTTCTGGAATCACATTTAATACAATGTAAGCATGTCCTTTAATGTTTAACCACATGGTTTGAGGTTGTGAGGATGTCCTGCAGTGTGGGGGGTTGTGGAAACATTTGCATAAAAATTCGGGAACCCCCACTTTTTTCCCCTTTTGTCTTTATCCTTTAACTTATTTTAAGACGTTTTGTGTCTGTTACGTTAGATTGGATGCATTCAACATATGGGTTGTCATTAAAATGAAGCTATAGAGAGGTTACCGACAACACTACAAGAATATTAATATAAGACAGGATAGAACTCGTCTCTCACAGCACAGCAACTACAAAACTTAAAAGAAAAGTTAAAAAGATCAAAACTCCTTTTATATTCAAGTTTCAGATGACCAAATGCAATTCATAAGCTCACATTAAGCAATAAAAAATGTAGTACAGCTACCTGGTGATGCCTGGTTGTAGAGAGGGTGGTCTCAATCGGGGTTTGAAGTTGCCGCTGAATGGTGAAGAACATGATAGGCTGCAGGGCTGAGGCTGGCACAGAAAGGAACCTGTACTCTGTATTAGCAAAGCAGTAACGCTGGAGAGCTCTCTCGTCGACTGCAGGCTCCAGCAAAAAAAGACGTAACACCTCGCGTTTCATTTTTTAAAGATTTTTATTTATTGATTTCGTATTTTCACCTCAAACAAGATGTGACTTGTTAACGTGACCTCAGCTGTATTCATGTATTTGGAAAGAACCGGGAGCGAGTGCGCAGAGACGAGAATCCGAGGCAAATGGAAGTTATTGTTATGCATTTGTTTTGACTATGCTCTCCCCAAGTGAGTTTGGGTCCAGTACATCTCTGTTCGTCGTCGTCGACCCTTGAATCGTTGGAATTTATATCCGGCTACTTTTAAGGGAAACACCGAAGGATTCTGCGAAGCCAGCAAGCCTCTCCTACACAGCCGGGGATTTAAATTTGGTGGAAGCTCCGGGAGAGGCTAGAGTCAAAGAAAGAAATTCATGTGGCCATTCTCTTTATAGCCAAACATTTTTTGGGGGGATTGCACAATGAGCAAGGAAAGACCTAAGAGGAATATCATTCAAAAGAAATACGTAAGTAAAACCGAAATGTTCACAAATGCAGCCGCTTTATTCAAGTTTGCCCTGATCGCCTCGATGTAAATGCATAAACTTTGATCGCGGACTGTGAAGGTTAACATCGGGCAGCTTGGCCACATTTCGGTCGAAAATCCTTCAAAATGTATTAGCTTCAAATTGCCGTAGCTTGTTAATAATAATTTTGTTTTCCATTTAAAGGGACAGCAATGTTTATTTGGTGTCTGTGATGAGACGTTTCTTCGACATCAGACATGTTTTAAGCTTTTTGGACATCTGCTTTCGGAGGTGATTGCTTTCCTCATCTACGCGTGTTGGGTAGATGCACAGTGTGTTTTGGTTGCGGTGTATGGTTACAAAATGTTCAAAATCGAAAGATTTGGCATAGATTTTTCAGAAAAAGGCTTTTGTTCGCTCCCGTTTCTTGCTACTCGGAGCCATGAAGACGAGCCCGTCGCCATAGCTCGGCTTCCATTTCGTCCCATGCTGAGCGTTTCATCTCCGCTTTAAACGGAGCTATTGGAGAATAGATCAAGCAATTAAAGCCACCCTCACCCAGAAAAAGCATACCGAGAGTTCATGTTTAAGTTGGTTGGCCTATATTAATGTGATTGCTGTGTTAGGGGCTATGGGGCTGACACACCGACATGTTCCTGTTGTGGCTCTTTAATTTTCTCCATAAAGAGTGAGATAGAGCAGGAGGAATAGGGGGTCATGCGATTCTGCATATTCATTCAATTTCCACCACTTTAAATGCTGCCGGAACACTTCTGGCTCCGTTTGTACATGCTCGTCTCTCCTATCAATCCCATTAAACACGCTATGTCCGCTGGGGTTGCCATAATTTTGCAGATCTCTGGGTGACCTCTGCGAAGAAGCAGTTATTGCTGCAGCTCGCTGAGGGACAACTCCATTTTTTTGTAACACTAGGGGGGATTTGGCTCAGCCACGGTTGGGCATCATCCTCAGCCACTGAATTCACTTTAAACGACACAAGACTCGGTGTACGTGTTGGGGCATGGTGTTCATACACGACCCAGTCTTTTAAGGAGGCTGTGTTCAGTCGCATTGCGGAGGCTTATGCATGAAGCGACCATTTTCTTTCTGCAAGTTAACGCTGGTAAATTTCTGGGGAGAAGGGGCTGTGAAAGCAAACGGGTCAGCCCCGTCTTGGCTTGAACTCTTGTCTCGGTTTATGTTAAAAAAATACTTGTCCACCTCCACGACCGAGACAAAGACTGTTAAGTTTGCGAAGCGTGAATGGCCGAACACAACGCTTGACTTGGCCACGTTCCGTTTTTCTCCACAAATAACGCCGGCCGGGCCTTCCCAGGACTGGAGGTTTAAAGTTGGTTGCTCTTCGTTCATGTAGGCTACTCATTGTTGCTCTGAATTTTCGTCACAAGCGGAAATGGATACTTTGTTACGTTTTGGTGGAACGAGGCATCCCCAATGTGCTCTGGCGCTGTAGTCAGCAGAGCTAAGAGAGTCCCAAACCTACCCCCCCATCAAAACACCATGTGGAGCCTCTCTGAAAAGATGTTTCTTCCTGCAGGCAGTTTGGTTACGGAGTACACCAAAAGCAAAACTCCTCATTTGTATTTTTTCTGTTAAAATAAATTGTTATGAAAGTGAGCAACAGGTTTGGGGGAGAGGTTCATACAGAGGTTTTTAATTGGGGTATTTCTCAGAATTCAGCAAAAGGCTTGTCTGATTCTCTCCGAAAATGTAAAAGATGTAAGAGGCATTGTAGCCCATACATTTATAAGTCGTCAAACTGCAGTTTCCTCACAAATTTCCAGCACATGACCTCTGCCTTAGAACTGTCCTAATAAAATAAGTGAGTGAACAAATATGCAAAGATATGGCTCCAGGAACTTGTAGTTTGCCACTTTTGCTGTGGTTTTAACGTGCTTCAATGTTTGGACTTGTGTTTTATGGAATAAAGGGGGAGGGAGGGGGGGGTCCAGTCTCTTCCAAAAAGATCTCACTTCAACACATCTGCATGGCCTCCTCTGGCCAACAGATTTTCTAGTTACTTTTCCACACATCAGTGTCGGTAACACAATGTGCTGATGTATCTGCCTTTATTTATTGGAAAGCAACACAGATGCAAGTCATCTCAAAGGAGACAGATGTTTCAGACGGCTGAGAAAGTAGCAGCTCAGTCCTCTTTTTAATCATAGCAGCATATCGATATTGGACTAAGACACGATCTGTCTCTGACTAAAACCCAAGTAGTTTCAGTTGCATTACCATGAATTGATTATGCTTTTCAATTGTTGCCGGGGAGGTTGGAATATTGTAAATATAAGTTTTAAAAGCCTCCTTTTTTTTGCGTTGAGGAAATGGCTTTGTCTGCCATAGAGATAATGACTCACTCAAACCAAAAGTCCTAGTTTAGAAATGAGCCAAAACATGACGAGTAGCATTATCATCCCTTCTAAGACCAGTTGAGCTTAATTTAGTCTATTCGTAACTTACCCATATAATTAGAACATGAGAGGGAGCTCAAAGCCGGGAGGAAATGGTGCAGTTGTGTGCCCAGCTGCAGGAAGCATGTGTGTCACATCTGTTGTGCTTTTTGGCTGCAGCGGTTGATGCACGATGTCCGGCCCCGACCATAAATACATTCTCAACATACATTTTACCACCTTTAGGAGTCCAGATCCTTGAGTTCCTCCCCTCCCAGGCTTTGAGTCAGGACTCATGGCCCTGATCCCCCCCCTCTCACTTTACCTCCCCTAATTAGCGTAAGACAATTATACATGCTTGGCTTAGCCATTTCCCCTGAAACACAAGTATGAGTTGTTACCTCTCCACCCCCACCTTCTGCTCCTGACAAACACCCCGCTATCTGCAAATGATATTAAAATGCATCGGTCATAAAATCATTTGAAATAGGAGGGTACGTCTCTAATGAAAACAAACAAGGCAGGGCAATAACCATTTTCCACAAGGATTATAAACAGCATGGAGTGGAAAAAAAGAAGAAGCTACGCCGCCTTTGCCAGTTATTTTCTTATAGGTGTGCGGTGGCTTACGTCTGATTTAATGTCAGAGGAGCTAGAGAGCGAACTCTGGGAGGAAAGTGTGTCATCTGTTTTTTTTTTCTTTCTTTCAAATTCATTTTTTTGTACCCTCCAAAGCCAGTGGTTGAGGGTTAAAGAGTGTGTAATGATAGAGGTATCAATCACTAATGTGTGGCAGTGTTGTTCTCTCTAACGAAACATGACACACACTGTGCGTGTGTGTGTGTGCGTGCGTGAATGCACGTAAGCAAAACTAGCATAAGAGCGCAGCAGAGTGCAACTCGGTGCAGCCAGGGCCATTTTGTGCAGAGTCGGCTCTTCCTGTAGGCCCCAGCTGGGGCTAGGCCTCCGATTCAAAGGTTGAATGCGTGTGTGTGTGAGCGCATGCATGCTCTGTGTATGTGTGTGTGTGTGTGGGACAAGCACAGCTGCTGCAGGGGCCTTTACAAATGTAAAGAGGCTGTCAGTGTTTGTTTCATCAGGCACACAACTGATGAGGGCCAAGTTGAAAATCCATTGCACTGTGAGTGTGTGCGTTGAGTGCGCACAAAAAGAGGAAACAAAAATAGAGAGCAGGGGCAGAATGGGGAGCGCAAAGGCACAGACTCTCCCCCTCCTCGCCTCCTTTTCCTCTCTTCATCTCCCTCTCTCCGTGTCTTTCTGTCTGTCTCGCTCGCTCGCCCTGGGCCTGTCCAAACGAAATGTGGGCCTCATGTAGGAGCATGAAGAGAGGGTCACCGGGTTGTTTTTTCACCGTGCTCGAGCCTCAATGCGCTTCATTTAACCTTATGTTTCAATGCAAATTCTTCTTTCATAGGCTCCCCTCTCCTCACGTGTGCAACATGGCAGGGTTCACTTTGCAAGCCTTTTGTCACTATGGCTACCGGAGCAGAGCTAAGCGTACTGTGGCAAAAGCGCCGTTTTACTGCCTGTTTATTTTACCGCACTCGCTACGCCACGTGGCGCCGGGAGAATTGCCGGTCATATATGCTTGCGTGTGCTTTGTTTAGGTAGTTTTCCTATGCAAACATGCACAGTGTAAGTCATATGCTGCCGACAGCAGTTTAACAAAAAGAAAATAAACCAAACGAGCTGCAAGTTTTGGAGAAATTATGGAGAAATGAGGAGAATGGACGAAGCCGGCCCGTTTTGTGGTCCGTATTATGGCTCCCAGTGTGTTTGGGGGCTTGTTTTTTGAAGCAGTAAAGTTTGGCAGGTTTGTAAACATCTCCCAGTTTAAAGATGGCGTGTCCTCCGTTGAGGTAGGGTGGAGGAAGCCTTCCCACGCTGCGGGCCCTGCCTCGCATCCCGGCTGCCTCATCTTCCCTCTCAGGTCCTGCTGACTCGCCCGGCGCTGCCAGAACGGTTTCTGGGAGTGAAGTTGGCAAACCCGTCCTCTTCTTAATTCAGCCCTATTTTTTCGTTTATTAACTTTGTGCCGAAACAGCTAGAAAAAACTGCCCCCCCCCCTCTTTTAAAGTCTGCTTTGCCAAGAGAGACCTTACTGCATCGTTGCAGGCGCTCCGCTTGCTTACGACTTCAATTTGGACTGGCGATGGATGTGCAACGGTCAGATGCATCGGCGGCTCGGCTTGCTGCTCCGACATTAATGGTGTCCCTTTACTCTCTCGGCCTTCTTCTTCTTCTCTGCATCGTTTTTTTCTTCAATATTATGTCACACACATGCAGGACTAACTCCTGTTATGCAATACGACCTTTTCGCTTATCAGCTGTTGGCACCGAGCACAAGCTCTGGCAACAGCACACACACACACACTCCCTCTCTCTCTCTCTCTCTCACACACACACACACACACAGGCAAAGGTCCTCAGGTGCACACCTGCAGTCAGTAGGTGAGAGAAAGCGGTTTTATGGCCCGTACCTCCCGCAGAATCGGCTGCGTTGGCCATTTTCAAGATTAATGACAAAACTGGGTGTGACTTTCTTTGTTTTACGGTATGTGTGTTTATGTCCTGACAAGTGTGTGTGCGCCTATGTAGGTGTGTTTTTCAAGAATGCTTGCTCCAATAATTAGCAGGAGATATTTAACAGGAGATATGCCTGGACTGTGTGGATTTGAGGGTGTGTGTGTTTGTGTGTCACGTACACCTCTTATGTTCCCTCTGTGCCCGTCTTCATCAGAGTGATTTATATCGTCCTGCCCCCGTAGGTTTGGGGGAGTGAGACAGCTGGTCAGGCCCTGAGAGGCTGTGTGTGTCTGTGAATACATATGCTCACTCATGAGCTTGTGTGTGTGTGTGTGTGTGAATGAGTGAGTGAGTGGTTGCCCCAGCTTATCTGTTCAAGATCCCCGTGAAGCTGATTCAACACTTTAGCTTTGTCTTTGCTTTGGCCTTGCAGGCTTTAAAGTCACAGAAAGGACATTCAGCAATAACGGAATGAAAATAGATCAGTCGATTAGAATTCTTAATCACGATTAATCGCACGAATGTCCCGAGTTAACTCATGATTAATCGCAAAATCTTTTTAGTTTGTTTTTTCAAAAGATATTTTAAAACAGGATATTCACACCAATTATAGTAGTAACACACACATATATTACGGCCTTCCTGTGTGGAGTTTGCATGTTCTCCCCGTGTATGCGTGGGTTCTCACCGGGTACTCCGGCTTCCTCCCACCGTCCAAAGACATGCATGTGAGGTTAATTGGGCACTCTAAGATTCTCCCTAGGTTTGAGTGTGTGTGTGAGTGGTTGTCTGTCTCTTCATATTGGCCCTGCGAACAGACTGGCGACCTGTCCAGGGTGTACCCCGCCTCTCGCCCGTTGACAGCTGGGATAGGCTCCAGCACACCCGCGACCCACTTGGATTAAGCGGTTTAGAAAATGGATGGATGGATGGATATATATATATATATTAATTTGATACTTATGTGAAGAAGCCAAAATAGACTCTTTACACATAATCCTGGTTTGTTTATTTCTTGATTTTGTCGTTGTCATTGTGTGAGGTAGACTGTTTGAGGTGTGATTTCTGGTGAGTTTAGGTTTCATTTTCTGTTCCTCGTCCGGTGGCCAGTTTGAGTCGCTGTCCCCTGCTTTATTTGGAGGACTTGGTAGATAAATACATCAGTCCAAAAATCCATCTTGCAGAACTTTCAAGCTAAACTGTCTCTGTGAAAGATCCATTCTGTGTCCGTTTCTGCTCCAAAAGCACAACCTGCTTTCTGCGTCCTGAAACTATGCTGACTGCTGCATTAAAAGGACTTTGCATTAACGTGTTAACTTCAACATCCCTAAAATACATGTTTGAAATACCT
Organism: Craterocephalus amniculus; assembly: GCA_036024015.1. Lineage (NCBI taxonomy): Eukaryota > Metazoa > Chordata > Actinopteri > Atheriniformes > Atherinidae > Craterocephalus > Craterocephalus amniculus. The sequence goes on from JAVQJG010036479.1 coordinate 14,070, forward strand.
CATTCAATCATTGTTATATTCATCGTAATATATTAAGAAAAATGCACTGAATAATCTTTTGGAGCTTTTGCTTGTAGTTTAACATTTAGCTGCGCCACAGGCTTTAATGCTGTAAAGCTTTAAAGAGGAGGTATTAAGTTGTTTTCTAGCCTGTTTTCCTTTTTTTTTATCGGGAAGATATTCTAGCTTAGACTGACATTAGCTTTTAATAAACATTATGTTCATCTCTCAGACAACCCCTGTGACCCATCTCCGTTCACCTTCTCCCTGCTCTTCATCTCGGCTACATCAGTTTAATAAACACTTCTCACATTTTCATCCTGTGGTCAATCCCATCTGATCCCCTATTGTGACTCGGCCGTCTTTAAACATCCAGTGAATTAAGCCTCGGGGGATGAGGCAACAGAGCACCGGCTCAGTCAGTATTGATCCTTTGTTAGTCCCTCGCTTTTCTGCCGAGAACATCACAGTTTTACTGTCAGAGACATGGCACCCAGCAAAATAACACGTGGCGTCATCAAGCGTTTCGTCTATGGAAGATCAGGAAATCCTGAAATGGGCCTGTTGATACCTGCTGACATCTTGTGTTTTCCTTGAAGATCGCTGATTATACTGAAGGGTGGCGTTTCACTTTTGTAATCGTTTTCCTTTTTATCATACAGTGTACTTTCGTAACAGTTCGTGTTATGTGCGTCGATCTTATAAGCTCTCTACTAAGTGCAATGATCTATGAATCATTCATTTTATGATGGAGCCGTTTGTCCCTCTCTGCCAACAAACGGGCCACGCTATTCAGGCCCTGTTTGGCAACCGTGCTGCTTTCCTCTTGGCTGATGAATTGCTCTCTTATTTAATCTCTTGTGAGGTTATTTTCCCATATAACTTTTTAAAAGATATTTGGCAATCACTATCCTGTTGTAGGGTAACCTTTCATGGCTCTACAACATGCACAGCTAGTAATAAGATGGTGACCCTTCCTCTGTTAAAGAGCACTCCAATGCAACTCTGTTCACTAAGCATTTGGCCCTTCACCAGCGAGACCTTAATTCAGGATGGCAGACTCCTCCCAGCGCCCACTAACCAGAGGGGAGGAATGAACCAGTGAGGCAGGGTGAAGTGAAGTGGGTGACCACCGTTGCTGCCTCGTTTCTCATTTTCAGACCTCGCAGGATGGTTTAAGGAAAAAGAAAAGGCCCTGAGGTGGGGAAGCATATCGTCCCGACTGATTTAAAGTATAATGAACGGTTACGAGAGAACGTGTTAACCGTGTTTGGCTCTAGTTTGCAACAGTCGTGAACAGTGAACTCTTTGTGAGGGCAAGTTTAAACTGCTTATTTGATTTCTTTTCATCCATTCAACTGTTTCTGTATTTTTCCAGACTTGTCAAAATTTCCCAGTCTTTAGGTTTTTGCCATCAAAGGAAAATGGGTTGATTTGAGCCCTCTGAGAATAATTTTCTGGATATAATACCTATTAATATGTTATAAACTGTTTGCTACGGATTTCACATGGATAATCTTTTCTGTGATGTTTTGTTTAAAGCATTTTGAGGGTGTCCTTCAGGTTGTTTTAGTCCTAGAAATGAATTGGTAGTCAGTCAGGCCATATAGATTTTCCCTTCCTTTTTTACCTATTGATTCTTTTTTTTTTTCTAATGCAATTGGTGCTGCTTAAGCTTTTCCACCGAGGGAAGCAGAGTGGGAGTCAAAGGTATTGTTCCCCCTACTTTAACCTCTGCTCAATAGATGAGGGCTTTCTCAATTCTCTTGGCTGCATGATTTCCTCCAGGCCTCACAGCAGGGAGCTATAGTGCATGCTACACTGAGGGAAGGGCGCCAGAGCCTGGGCTGAATGTCTGGCCGGCCTCCCCCTGGCCCTGGATCAAACATCACAAGGCCTGGGGGGCGGAGAGAAAGGGGGGCCTGGAATGCACAACCTGTGATCGCCGGAGAGAAGAAATTCAGGAGGATAACAATAATCAAACTAAGCACCATCTTGGAGGGACTATCCATAGCCGTGGCGGTAAAACGAACGTACACTCACACCTGAGAGGCCGATGCAAGCTTTTTCAGTTTTTTGATTTAATTGTTTTAAAAAATGAGGTCTTTTCTTTTTTTAAAAAGTGACCCTCCATGGACACATGCTCACTTTCACAGGGGGAAATTGGGAATTTGAAAACAGAGTATGGATAGACTAAATAGACTAAATAAAGTGTTAGCCAACCAGGAGGAAATCTACCATGCTAATGAGGGTGTATCTGCCCTTTTCTATATGCCGGTTTGTGTTTGTGAGACATGTTTGTACTTCATTAGGGGGAGGTGTCTTAAATCCCCCCCACCCACCATTCACGCAGGTTTCTGTTGAATCAAATGTGCTGACAAGGTTCACGAGCAAGTCAAACATTTCTTCCTTTTTGTTGCACAGCTTGCACATGAGGGTGTGGAACCAGATGAATGGTTGCACTAGATTGTTATTGGAGCATCTGGTTCCTCACTGCATTCTGGGGAAGTTGCTAGCTCTCCCTTGCAACCATGTGAGTCAAAGAAATCATGCGTGGAACCATGAAACTGAGAAAATGTATTCAAGAAGGGACATTTTTAGCCACAGAGGTTGGTATGGGAAGAGGGCGAGCGCCCTTTTTAAATGGAATTTAAAAAAAATTGTTTTATGAAGATGTCTCAAAAGAATAACAAAAATGCAGCTATATAAGTCGTCCTTTCAGTGAATGGAAAATCAGCTCTGTGCTGATACTGGTCTCTGATTAGTCATCTGCTTTCCTTGTGTAACCCAGATGTAGCGATAAATTCTGAAAAATGCAACTGGTTAGAGGAAACTGATTAACTTTCACAATTTGTGATGGTGGCCTGTTTCCTGACAGTAGAGCATCTATTTGATCATTGTTGACAATAATTTTCATTATGACCAAGCAGCCCCAACATTCAGCGGCTGAAATTAAGAGTGGAATTTCATGTTACTCATAATGCTAAGCCACATATGACGGTGTTTTTTAATTTCTTCTTCGTGTTCAACGGCCAGAAACATGGTGATTACTGTTATTGTGTAATATATTAGCCTGATTAAGCCAAATGTGTTAATAATTATGTACATATTTGACGGGATTTGAGTCTGTAAAAAATGGAGTGCAGACGCACTGATCCAAATAACTACATTTAAAGAACTGCTCCTTAATTCTGGACTCATTTGATGGCCCAGCAGCATCGATTGTTCGCATCCCAGTTGGATGCCACAGCTGAGAAACGTAGAATACAACTTTGTCATCCTGAATGCTGCGTGCGTTTGCAGCAGTGTTTTGCTTTGCGCATGCATCACGCTAGCAAATGGATGTAGACACGCCGGGCCTTTTTGAATGTGCGCGGTGGCTGATTTAGCAAAGCAACATTAGAAGATGTTATTGAAAGTAGAGATGGACCAGTACATAAGATAATACTGTCATCGCTTCAAATCTGGACAAAGATCCCTACATCTGCCCATACCTGTTACTTGACTAGTCTCTGGTTGAAACGCTGACGGTTTTGCCATAAGTATGTACACCTGCTGCATCGCTGGTCTGCAGACTGACTGCCTAAACACAAGTAGCTGAGTACACCGTACCTTGTTAACCAGTTATAATTGTTATAATGTTTAGTGTGTATTTGCATTTCTGGCAAGGTGCACATCAGGTTACAGGAAGCCATGGTGTAGGTTTCTGTCCGTCTGTGCGCTTATCTGGCATAAAAGCATTGAGCTCAAAGCTAGTGGGAAAAGCATTGATTGATGTTGTTTGCATTAGTCCAGCTGCTTAGGCCAAAGAGTAAGCACGTGTTGATGAGGTCAGTGACACTGGTTAAATTAAATTATGCATAAACTAATCTTATAGGCAGCTGTTTTCACCGGTAAGTACTGCCTCCCAGCAATGTAGGCTACTTTTCTAGAGATGAGTTAAGAGTTAATCTCTGATTTAGTCAGCTGTGTGAAGTTATCTGAATACATTCATGACTGTCCGCTTGCCAAGAGAGTCTGTAAGTCAAGCCAACAACTGCTTGGGCTGCGTTCACACCAGTATAGTCCGTTAGACTCTGTACGGCTGAGGATTCTGTTCAGGCGTTTACGTTCACGCTGCACTACTCAAACAAACCTAACCTTTTAAAAAAGAAGGTTCATCTATTGATTAATGCAGGTCGTCTATTGTGATCAGATAAGTGCACATTATGGAGCTGCATCAGATCCCAGCAGTCTTGGGTCGATCCTATTTCTATGAGAACTTTTACATAGTTCTTCCAAGTCCATCTGTGAGTCGTTTTCCCAGTTTTAACCCACAATGCACTTTGCTTTGTAGTCTGCTTCCTGTTTGTGGCCCACTTGAAGCGAACTGAGACCTGGGTTTGTAGGTGGGCCGAGTCTGCTTCTTTAATCGGAATCTGAGCTTTTTTGCACATCCACCAAACGAAGTGGACTTAAGGAGCAAAATGGCTGGTGTGGATGTAACCTTGGCGTTGGACGTACAATCATCATTTGCAGTAACTGCTGGCTTGGACATTATGGCTTGGGTTTGTGCTGATTTAACTTGGTCCTTTTTGAGCTGCGTCTTCCCGCGCTGTAAATTAATTTCTGTTACCTCCTATTGGAGCTTCTTTTGAGGTTTCCTACCAGAGATGGGGGCTGCTTACAGTGCGGGCGCCTCGCTCTTCTGTAGGTTGCTGGCTCCACTGACGCCATCTAATTGCCCCTCATGTATCACCTTCATTCTTTGTCCCTATTGTACCAATGCCATTATTCACCTCACTCACCCTCTTTTGCTATCCACTACCCCTCCTCATGGACACCTTGTATCCCCCCCCTCTCCTTTTTTTTAAACAAATGCACACATCTTTTCTTTCTCTTTTCTCTGTTTTCCTAGGTGCTGTGTTGTTGCACTCTCCCCTGTTTCTTCTGGCTCCTTTAGGCTTAGAAGAATTTGCCTTTTGTGTGCGATAGTGTAGTAAGCAAAGAAAGAAAAGGTGGTGGGGGCTGACCGTTTGGTCCCAAACTGTGAGGTGAAAATCAATCTTAATTACCTCTTTTCTTTCTAGATTTTTTTTTTTTTGTGCCAATGGTTGTCATGAGCCTGCACTGCAAGTGCTACGGCAGAGGAACTCCCTTCCTTAAGCTCTGGCTTGGTTTCATAACAATCACCAGCTACAATGTAATCTGCAGCCTCACAGCAACACACACACACACACACACACACACATACACCCACGGACATTTTTAAAAGGGCTCAACATGTTGGACACTGCAGAATACAAAGAAAATAGGAATTGGATGCAGTGCTACAAGCTGTATGTGAGTGTTTTTCTTTTCTTTTTGGGGGGGTTTAAGTTTGAGCTGCTGCTTCGGTTCATACCTCTTATTGTACTTTGTATTACATAATACTTATATGAAAGAATAAGGTAATAAATATAGTTTAACACGAAATGAAGAATATCTGTGTGTGTTGTCTTGCAGCTGCATGAAGCTGGGCTAGCTCCAGCAGTTTTTGTCTGAGCTGTTTAGCCGTATTAAACCGGCAGAAAAGGTTTCCTGAAAACCTTTGGACTTTTTAGGCAACTTAATTGTATATCTACAAGTTAGGGTCCCAGATGGGGGATAGACTCTGTGTGAGCTGCTTGTGGTGCGGCTGCTCCTGCGTTCGCTGTTAAATGTCAGGGGAGAGGTGCTGTGGCTTTTATTACCCATCACCCTAACTGGATATCTTATCTCTCAGACAATCTGCATTAGGCTCATGCTGCTTCCAGTCAACCTCTTCAAGGCCACTCAGCAGACTGAATCGTGCAGTGCAGACTGTTAAGAGGGAGTCCAAAAAGCCCAAACACTTACTGACAGGTCATGCTCTGCATCAGCATGTCCCAGCTGTTTGGACATAGAATTTATCTTTTTTTTTTTTTTTAAACGTCCTCCATCTGTCAACTCATAAAATGAATGTATGTATTTTGGGTCAAGACGCTCGCTACTTGCCTCACTCGGCAGCACAGTTGGAGACAAACAGCCAAACACGCTTTGCAGCCTCTGATCATCTCCATGAAATCCACCTCCCACTCTCCCTCCCTCGGTCTGTCTCGCTCCCACTCCCCTTTAATTTTACTTGGCCGCAATATCCTACCTAGACCCTGATTGTTGTTTTCTCGGAGCTGGAATGGTGTTGTTGTAACATAATCATTTAGTCTCCCTCCCGTGGTTCTGGCAAGCTGCGCACTGAAATCTATCCACTGCTCATTTTTATGAGGAGCGAATTTGTTGTAGCTACTGTGACTGCTGCTGGCTCGCCTTAACACTGCGCTTACCCGAGTCGATGGATATCTCGCCAGCAAACGCCTGAGAAATGACACATGTATACACATTCAATATCCCCCTGGGGTCACGCTTGTGGATTTGATTAGCATGATTGAAAAATGATGGTTTGTGATATCGAGTGACTTAACCCATATTGAATTTTTAATCTGGGTGCCGACATCGGCTTACACGACGTGCTCTTCATCCCGATCTGCGCCGTTGGAACTGGAGCTGCTTGCTTGCCCATTGCCTGCATATGACAAGAGAAGAGCTCGTCTTTAAGCTCAAAGCAGAAATGTCACTGTAGTGTCCATCTCTGGAAAAACGTAAGATGCGGTTTAACTTTCGTCAAACTCTTTCTCTCTAAAGGGCTGTCTATAAGGTGTAGGATTGCTGTCTAACCCTGTGATAGATTGTCTTGACTCCTCCTCCCTGGTATCCGCTCCCATTAGCTTTGTGCAAAGTCTTGCGCAGTTATTCCTTTTGTAAACTTCTTGTAAATGCAACAAGCCGTGCAACTCTTTTGACTTGCCTTGTCTTGCATCTGTAGCACACACTAAGTCTTCTCCTCTTCCTGATGTCACAGACTGCATCTGAAGAGTCTGTTTTATTCATGCGGCCCCCGAGGTGCGCACATGCCCTGTAACATGGCTGGGATTGGATATTTATTGTTGCAGATCTGGACTGAGCTGTTGTCACGAGGCCCAGAGTTCCTTGTTATGTTTGCAAGCCTTTTTCCCCCCCCTCTCTCCCTAAACTCTATGTAGTTTTTAATTTTTTGTCTTAGTAGGCAGCCATTTTTAACCATCTGCGTCTGATGCCGTTTTATCATTCTGCCTTTTATGTTGGTGAAAAGCTTGCTGTAGAAATGATCTCTTGGCTCCTGCACTGCGGTAGCAAAGAAATAATCTTGTGTGGGAAGTAAGTAAGTCCAGCCCTTGTAAATGTGTCCAGTGCGTGACAGCGAGTTTGCATATTATTTCCATAAACGAGGGTGGTGATGTATGAATGGCTTGTCAGATGGATTGATGTACGAAGGCGGTTGTCATTCAGTGGCAGTGTATTGTGATCCTCCCCAAACCTGACCCATCATGAAATGACTAAATGGCTAAATGAAAGAATTGACTGGCTGACTGACAGAAAACCAGTGTGAAGTTATTAATTTTTCCCTAGGCCTCCCTGTACTGGAACTCCTTTTTTTCTTTTTTGTGAAAAAGAGAAGAAAAAAAGTTGTTTCCAACCAAGACTTCCCTCTCCTTATGCTAGAAATGCTTTGTAGCCCAAGGATGTGAATGGATATTCATTCACAGACAACAATCTCATTTTCATTCCATTTCTCTTTTGTCCCTTTTTGGGTCCTTCTTTCTTTCCTTTGGCATTTCATTGGTAGGATAGGCATTATCAATGAAACTATTGTAGGGGCTCAAAGAGCAGGGGGACTCAGAAAACCTTTAAGAATGAGCACATGCTTCCCCCTGTGTGAGCTTTCTCTATTATGTGTGTCTTAGGGTAGGAAATATATGATGAAGCCTTTAGTTGACTGGGAAGCACCTCTTCTTCCTCTGCAATACTCACCTGTTCTAGCTGCAGGTGTTGTGCCACAAGTGGTCACGATCAACCTGCTTTGACCAGATTTGTACAAATACGCCGCAGCTGCTGGGTAATATTACACCTCTGTGATTTAGGAAGGATTGCCTATCAAATTCTGTCTGGAAACTACCTGAACTTCCTTTTTAAGACGTTTCTAATAAAAAAGGGCCCACTGAATGAAATTTCAATGTCAGCACAGTGAAATCCTGCGTGCATCGCAGTGGGTTATTTGTTTGCTTTAAGAAAAGTGATCCTGAACTTTTTTGTTTGACTTGGTCTATAATAGACTGTGATTTAAGAGGTGTCCTTTTAGACTGATTATCCGTGTGCATTAACTCTGCCATTAGGAACTGTGTAGTAATGTAATCGCTGGTTGGCATTTCAAGACTAATACATGTTGTACTTTTCTGCCCATTAATCAAGATTCTTTAAAAAAAAAAAAGAGAGAATAATCCATTTCCCCACTTTTCTATCTGGATAAGAATTCATATAATTCATCTGTTGTTGCTTCCAATCAGGATTGTTCCTCAAAGTAGAGGTAAATATTGTCAAGGACTTAAAGGCTGGTTTTATATATCATTATATATATATATATATATATATATATGCTGTCCGCAGCTGCTTTAGAAAAACATCTTTAGCTGTCATAGTGGATCATAAAACATGATCGTGAAAAATGTGAGAACTGATCAGTCATGCTGGAGAGCTTAAAGTTGAAATGGTGCCCACGAGTTTCTAACAACGCATGCGCTCAAGCCATTTTTTCTGCCTTTCACTCACGTTCTCATTCCTTTCTTATCGTGCACACTAACAGACAAGATGGCTGCATGAGTCTGTAGCACCTCCAGTCTGCAGAAGAGGTACCTTTTTTTTTTTTTTTTTGCCATTTCCTTTAACATTAAAAAGACGAGGGACTGTGAGGCCGGGGCCACCGCTTGGTCCGGAACATGCGTATCACGCGAGCGGCAGCCCTCATTTGCTCGCTCTTTATCCTGAGCTAGAGTGAAGAAAAAAAAGTAGGTCAGCGAAGAGACCCAGCTCAACCCGAGCCGAGTTGCTAGTGTGCATGTGTGCCTTGTGTGTGGGCATGTGTGGCACGGTGTGTAATTTGTTTCCTTCCGGCAGGAATCGGCCCGGCCTCCCCCGGCTTCCATAGACAACTGTGTGTGTGGTTTTTCCTTTTTTTCGCGAGCGTGTAGGTGACGGCTGAAGCCCCGGCAGAGCTCTGTCCAGCGTGGCTGTGCGCGGCCGAGTCAGCAATCGTACGCCGAATGACAGCCGGAGGGGGGAGGGGGAAGGGGAAGGGGAAGGGTAAAGGGGGCGAAAGGATAAAAACACTCACTTTTGAGACTTAGCAAGTGTGCAGGAGAAGTGCAGAGGAAAAGCAGAAGGGATCTAAGCGGGGGGAGAGTCGGACCAGATACTACGGAGACTGAAACTGGAAGAGTGTATTCTCCCCGTCTCTCTCGTACTCACTCATTTCACAGCTCACTGCTGTTGTTAGGGGATGGCTGCGCTGCCCCCACCCCTTTCCCCCCGCATGAGCCAATCTACTATCTTATTCCTGCCCATCCTGCCCTCTCATTGGTGGGTTGTCTGAGCCGGAGGAATGAAATAGAATTGATGGGTAATCTAGGACTGGAGCAGGAGAAAGGGTGGCAGAGGGTTATGGCAGGGGTAAGGTTAGATCAGCACTGCCGTTGGGTTAATATTACAGGCTGACTCGGTTGCAGTAATTAAATTAATTGCTATTAGATTAAAAGGAAGAAAAGTGGATGCGCTAAGTGTCATCCACATGTGTGACAGGGTTACCATTAATTATATTTGTACACATTGCAACATGCTCTAGGTATTTTTTGACATGTTAGTACTCTTTTGTTTTCAAACAGGATCATTGTAGAGCTGCTAAGGTTAAAAGTAGATTTAAGCTTTACACACATTCTTTCCTTTTTGATATGGAAGTTTCAATGAGGTAATTCATTTTATTATGGAAAAAAAAAACATTATATTGCAAATCATAGGAGTTAAAGGCCCCTGGAAGAAAAAGAACAGACTTGTATGAAGATCTTGGCAAGAAGTAAAAGCCATGGTTGCACCGCCCCCTCCCTGCTGGGCATTATCATGGTTCTGAATGGCTAATGGGAAATGAAACCAGAGCTGGAGATTGTTCCGTAATGGCTTCTGAGCTTTGTCCCTTGGTTATGCCGTACACTTTTGTTTGTTTTTCATGTGTTCAGAAATATAAACGTATGCATGAATAAAAGGATAATATTAATTTGTCAGATATGTAGGTGTATAAGAACTTAGGCCATTGTTCACGCTGCTCATAAGATTCAGATGTTGCTTCTTAGAATTGTTGAATGAAAAGTTAATTGTTCTCGTGACCCCAACCCCCCCGTCTTCGGGTTTTGTAGTTTCTCCAGAAATCCCAAATGAATGTAGATGAGAGAAAAGATTTGCATGTGTTCAAATCACTGGTCTGATTTACTCAATAAAAAGCTGCTGCTTGCGTCCGTGATTCATCACTTCTTATTTTGCTGAGTTGATTTCAGTCCGGGAAAACTGTGGACTCATATTTCATCGGCATCATTTTTCTGATTCATTTGTGAAGTATAACCTTTGTGTGTTAATCAGACTGTTGTCTAACTTTTTAAAGTTTTGGTGTGGGCTGTCAAAAACCTGGTCAGAAAAACAACTCAAAAATTCCATTAAGTGACTGTTCTCTTAACGACAGCATTTCCCATTACTGCCACGTCTGTTCATACACATATTTCTCATAATGTCTGTATTCTCTGCTTACCCCATCACAAAGACTCAAAAATGCGTAGATAATTAGCAGAAATCCCCACGTTTTGGGTACCTTGGAATGGATCAGAAACACTTTGCATCAGTCTTTCTCTTGTTGTGTTTCTGAAATGACAAGGTCACCACAAACCACAGACTTTCACTCTCTTAAGAGGAGAAAGTGTGTGTGTATGGCGTGTTTTAGCTCAACCCCAAAGGATCCACCGCTGTCTCACCTATTTTATTTTTTTTTATTTTTTTAGCCAAAATCTGAAGGAATTAAAGGGTGAGTCAACAGTCCAGCAACTCTGAAAGAAACCAGAGGATAAACAGGCCCCAAGTTAATTATTCAAACGCCAGAGTCACTTGGCACGCAAAGACGCACAGGGTTTCCCCAGGGAGAGAATAGGGGCCTGCTTCTAAGCTTCTCGCAGTTTGGACGTTCACACCACGTTGAATGATACAGCCAGGCGCTTTAGTGAAACAGGTTCTTAATCATCAAATATTGAAGGAAATTTTTTAACTTTTATTTGTGCTTTTCCAAGATGAACCTTGTGGCAAATGTGAAGGGAAAAGCTGCAGTCAGGTGCGCTTGAACGAAGCATGACTTTCAGGTAGCATTTTAATCTTTGTCATCTTTACACTTTCCCCTGCATCACCGCCTCAACCTCCCCAGCTGTACTGACAGGAAGACTACTTGATTTCAAATGAGTTTCATTATGACACAGCTGGCAAGAAAAAGCCTCCATCGCCAATAACCATCACAAGCTCACAGAGGGGAAAACGAATTACGTCACCTTTTTGGTTTTCCAAAAAGTAGCCGCATCCAAAAGCTCTGACGTGAGCTCTAAATCTCCACGCTTGAACGGCTGGAAATGAATTCCCACGTAGGGGTTTCAATTTTTAATTAATTAATTTTTTGTTCCTACGAAGAATGATACAGCTTCCGTTTGTGTGTTCTTACCTAGTGACTTTGCCCAACACAAACATCTTTCCACATGCTGTGCCATTTCATTTTCAAGAAATGGTTAGAGACAGAACCTTCCATTTTTCCCCGCTGCGGTGCCTCTATTTTTTGATCCTGCTAATGTGGATAACAAAAGAGAAACGCCGGCATATAGCACAGCACATCATTACTTGATCTAGATGGTAATTTCAGAGAGCTTGTGTTTGTGTACGCCAGACTGAGAGAGCGACGGCACGCGTAGGTGTGTGCAAGCAGGGGAGCAGCGTGCATTTGAAGCCATATTTGCTCTCTCAGTAGAAGCTTATAGGAGCTCCTCACTTTGCCGGGAAAGTGGCAGGTGTGACCGGGGAGGCAAGTGGAGGTGTGGAGAGGAGATGGAGCGCAGTTATCACGAACGTAAAAGGCCTGACACGTTACACCTCCGTTGTGATGAGCAAAGCCGAGATGATGCAAAGCAACGCACTCGCACATACGCCTCCCATGTTACGAGGCGTACCGTTAAAATACCACGCTTGCAGTTGCTCAGAGAAGCCAGCAAGTGTGTATGTAGGGCGCTAATTGTACAAAAGGTTTTTTTCGGTGGTCCATACCCCCCCCCCCCCCCCGTTCCCACAGCTACCACTCTCACTTGGTTCGGTATTTTAGGTTTTACTAATATGAGTAAGGTAATGGTTAAGTTTAGTTAAATTAGCATTTCAGTCCAGTCTAATGTTGCTAAATTAGCTTTTAGCTGACCCAGAAGAATTTCAATAACCTCTAAGGAAAGGAGGACTTTTTTTTTTGTACAATCTTGATCACAAATAGACAAACGAACGGCAACAATCACGTCTCTGCCTTGATGGAGGAATTTTGTATTTGTTGTTTCTTTTTAAGCTACTTGTAGAAGAACAGTGAAACATTTTTAACTGTAAGGATGAAAACCACGTTTATCTCTTTTTTAATGTGTTAATTCATTCTGAATTCTGTCCTGATTGCAGATGCTAAACACACACAAAGACGGTATATACTTCTTTTTGTTAGTGTGTACAGCAGAGGGGTTCTAAGGCAGGCCTGGTGCTGCATGTGGGTGGCTGGCTGGCTCACAAAGGCTTCAGTGTCCAGGCTTTTCTTCCCACTGAATCCTGCTCGTACAGAGAATTCTTGGATCTTTTTGACAGGACACCATCTTTGCTACAACTGCTGAAGCTTAATTGGCAAAGGGGACCCTGGTAGTGAGTGATTACAAACTACAGGGAAACCATCCGACAGTAGATATTCTGGAGTTTCCCATTTCATTCTGTTATGCAAAGGGACTAACTGTGGGGGAAAACAATCTTGGAAAAAGGAAGGAAGAAAAAAATCCTGGGATCCCTTTTTTTTTTTTTTTGTCATGCAAGATTATTGGTAACACACCATCCAGGCTGGCTTGAGTCAAACTGGTCTCCTTGGCACACAAACTCCCCACTTACACAGAGATGTAGGAGGGCAAGGAAATGAAAGGAGCAGAAAAAATACAAAACAGGACTTTAGTGGTCACGCTGCCGTCTGATGTAGCTTGTCAGCAGAGAGCCGGGAGGGGGAAGGCACTGAAAGAGGGGAGGAGGAGGGAGGGCAGGAGAGGTTGCGGGTAGAAAGGAGACAGGAGGGAGGAGGTGAGGCGGAGAGGGAGCAGGTGTAGTGAGCAAGCGAATAGGAGACAAGGGGAGGGAAGAAGGGGGAGATCAATGGCTGCTCTCTAAATAGCGGATGTTTGGGGCGGCAGCTCTTTGGCCCGTCTTCCGCTGTGTGCAGACACTAGCAGTTAACCTGTCTCCAGCGTGCAGCAACATTCGTCTGTGCAAGCTCCGACACACACACACATGGACACACTCCCCGGTGGCCTTTCCTGTACTAATTCTGCCTCTTCTCCCACTGGGTCTGGTTGGTGACTGTGTTCGTTCTAGACTCCCAGTCTGCCTTTTGTGGTCAATAAATCCCTAAAGGTCCTCTGGGAGTTGTGGCTTTAGAGAGCCAGAGTCACATTGCCCCCCCCTCCCCGACATAGGAGTGTGTGGACTCCAAACTCGGCCTGACAATAAGCGTTTGTTAATGGGTTTTCAATTATTTTCTCTGTTTTGCTACTCATTGCGATCCTTTTTTTCTTCCCCACTGCTTTTTCTTCATCTCTGCGAACAGGTTGCTCAGGTCAAACCGAACACTTGGCGTTAGGAATCCCTGGAATGTTGGCATCGACTTCAGCATCCCTGCATCAACACACACACACACACACACACACACCTAATGCCACGTCACTGTCTCCCCAGTGTGTTTGTCTCGTATCGATTCCGGTTTCTTCCCACTCCGTGTTGTCATTGTGAAACGAAAGGGACGCAGTGATTGATTAGCTTTGCACAGGCAATCGTGAACATTTCTCTTTCTCACCTTGCGATCAATTTATTTCAGTGACCATTGCGCTTCTGTGTGTGTGTCTGTGTGCGTGTGCACATGGGTGTTGAGCTTTTAGCCCAGGATAAATGCTTTACAAGTCTTTTAGAGCTTGTTTCTTTTGCACAGCTGAAATAAAGATGCTCACAAGAACAACTTGGCTTGTTTTACATGCTTTGAGGGTGAAATACATGAACTGCCGTATAAAGTTGAAGCTAATGCCCCTACAACTTGCTAAAAGTCCTCTTAGGTATGATTAGAAATACTCTTGAGGAAAAGAGGTCACTGCCAGGTTACAATGAGCCTTTTTTTTTCAGGCAGAAATTGGAATTCTAGGATTTCTTACAGCTGAGCTCAGAACAAAAAGTGTTTTATCCAGCGCTAATATCAAAGCTGTGAGCGAGGAAAACTTTGAGAACCTGGCAGTGTCACGCATGACCGGTGGAAACCTGTCAGCTTTACGTTTGCAGGGCTTGACAACGACAGCCCAGTGAAAGCTGCTGCTTTCTCGCCTGTTTTTGCTGATTTCAGCATCCTCTTCCTCACTGTCGTGCACAAATGTTTCCTCATGAGGAACCTCCTCTGGGTTTCATTAAATAATGGCGCTGACATGAAAGAGTGATTCAGAGGATTCTGACTCAGACCTGGATTCACCTCCACGGATACCCCCCCCCCCCTTCTCTTTCCTTTACCGAGGCCTTGCAGCACTGTAACTCATTTGCTTTGTTTTTTTGGTTTGTGTGTGTGTGTGTGTGTTTGTGTTTAACCATAATGGGCTGCCTTACCATGACACTGACATAGAATTTAGTCAGCTAAAAGGCGAATGTACCAGGCTTTGTTGTGGTTATTCCAAGTGCCCTTATTTTTCTGAGGGAGACGCGAGTGCAGTTCTGAAGGTATTTCCCAGACGGCGGCCATGATGACGTCATGGTAACTGCCGTGACTTGTCCTCTCATCAGGTTCTTTGGAGATGAACACGAAACCGGGGCTTTGGTTAAAAAGTGTTTTCTGTTTTCATTATTATTAGCTCTGCAGTTTGACATCATGGGTTAACCCATGCTCTCGAGTACACAACCTCCCAGCTAAAGAGAGAGCAAATTGTGGTGGAGAAAAGGCATCATCATCGGGCATGTTAGGATAGATGCACTGGAAGATTTGAACACAAGCAAGCATTTTTTGAGGACTTTGAGCAGCTCGTCGCTTCTCCGCCTGCGGTAAATATCAGAATCTCATTTGTGGCTCTGAGTGCTGCTGTCTCTTGTAGCTTCTCTGAGTCATGGCAACACTATTAATCACAAAAATATATGACTTCTCTGACAAAAGCGATTTGAAGACAGTGATGTAAGCAGTGAGGAGGGCGTCGGGTCACGGCACCTGTGGTCTGGTTTAACCAGACAGCCATTGACACCAAGCTGACCTCCCTCCCCCCCCCCCCAACATATCGGTGTTTTCTCTGTCATATGAAAGCACAGTCTGGTCTGGCTCAGCAGTGACGCTGCACACATCGCACAGGTCTCGCCGAATGCGTTTCCATGTTCCATTAAGAGCCCATTTGGCTGGAGTCATTTAGGAGAGCCAATAAAGTGGTCTATAAATCCAAGAGGTTTCATGTGGTAGGGGACGCCATATTGCTCACCCGGCCATGCTCCTCTGGTTGTTTAGGTTTTGTCTTTAAGCTTGCTTTGATCTTGACGAGAAACCCCCCCCCACACCCACCCTTAGCACATGGTCGATGATTAAGCAAAGGGCCCCAGAGTGCTCATACGATTCACCAGCCCTGGGGAACTGGGGTTTGCTGTTGTTTTTTTTCTAATATGGAAAAGCTGTTTCAGTTCTAGGTTTGTGTGGAGATTATTATATAATGTGATAGAGCATTATAGTGAGGAGGGAAAATAAAAAAGAGATCAAGACCTTGACTCCATAGTAGGGAGTGAATGAAGACGGATGGCCCTAGCTGGAGCCAGAGTGTCTTGTCCGTGTTTTTAAAGTGGGGACACTGCATGGGGGAGTGCTGGAATGCAGTTTACACTATGATGCGGAAATTCTGATGCTCTTATATGGATTTATAGCAGGCAGCGGAGCTTTGAGCTCAGTTGGGGAGGATTATGTCAAAGCTGTCTGTTGGCTGTGGAATGTGAAATGATGGGAGTTGCAGAGGGATTTGGGGCGTTTTCTGCTAAAAGGTGGTGAATCAGGAAGCTTTTTTCAGACGGCTTCCCATGAATGAAGATCGGCGGCGGAAAGTGACTGATCACAACTACACAAGTGTGCCACAGGTAAAAGTTTACAGTGTGCGCACTTACGAGAATCCGAAAAACGTAAAATAGATGTGTGCATCAAACATTTTTTTTTGTTCTTCCTCACATTATTCATCTCACATCTTCTCGGTTTTAGGGTTCCTGTTTATAAGTAGCGATTCCAGTCCCCCACCCTCTCTGTTTTGGGGGAATTAGGAGCTGTTTTTCCTCAGAGGAGAAACAGTGGTCATTTAGCTAAATGGCCCAAAATGTCTAGATGAACAGGATAGATGAACACTTCTCCTTGATCTTCCCTGAAAAGAAACAACCCATGCAGAACAGAGGAGAATGACCAAGTGTGTCTTGGATTGGGTCTAAAACGCTGCATGAAAAAGTATAAAAGTATAAAAAGTAGAAATCTCATATGCAACCATGGATATGAAGTTGTTTGGGTTTGTTTGCCATTTTGAAGACCGGGTAATCCTCAAAAGAAGTGATGCCTTACCCCCCCGGATGAAAAGACGCACCGATGTTGTAGATTCTGCTTGACCTTCTGCTTTTGTGCTCTGTGTTTGTGTGCATGTCTCTTTCAGTGTGTCTGTCTAACAAGTTGTGTAGTCGCTGCGATGAAGCCACATTTCCTGGCTGCACATCAAGAACACTTCTCCCTCCATCAGGCCTTATATCTCTCTCTCTGTGTTGCTGCTCGTCGCATCGTCCGGCGGAATCACGCAGGTCTCCGGCACAGATGCCTTGGCCGGCATTGCATGTGTGGAAGTGTGTGTGTGTGCGTGTCCCTCAGCAGGACTGCCAGCCAGTTTGTGACTTCACTCCCACACAGCTCTGTCTCCGCTTCCTTCCTTTCGCTCCTGTTTGTCCGTCTGTCCTTTCGCCGTGTTTTGAATCGGTGAAGTTCCACCCGGGAAAGCGAAGGTGTAATTACCAGCATCTCCAGCTCCCCTTCCTGAGCAGGACTTCACATCTCAGCGCCATCTGTGAGACGAGATGTTTACGCTGAAATGAGAGGATGGGAATTTGGGATTTGGACAAGTGCTGCTTGTGAGAATCTTTCCCACATCGTTCTCAGGCCCCGCCTCATGATGTAATGTCTGCCAGACAGACAGACAGCCGACTAAAGCTGTGAGACGGAGTATCTGTACATTAATGTAGCTTTTTTCCCCCCATTGCAGCTGGAGTATGTTGGTGAATGTGCTCTAGGTATTCATATTTCTCTAAAGACCCTTTAGAAGCTGCCGACACATACACACATACATACACGTACGTACACACTGATGCAGGCGGATGTTGACTCCCGGTGGAGATAGCGCCTCTGCAGCAGAGAGCAAACAGACAGACAGGACCTTGTACGCAGACAGCAGCAGGCTCGTTTTTTTTTTTCCCTCTCTCCCTCAGTAATGCACTATCGACCTCCTTTACTTTGCAGACCTTGGGCCCTCCAGTGGCCCCGACCTGCTAAGTACGTCCACATACACACATGCACGGCGTGACCACCCTGACCTTTTTAGCTCACAGAACGAGACTTGATTTCCAATACAGCTTTGTCTCGCAGCACTCCGCCGGCTTCATCCTTCCTTCCTCCCTCCATCCTTCCTCCAGTCGGTGTTAATGTGATTAAGCGTGTGCGCCTGCTTCCCGCATGCGATTTTCTTTGTCTTCCTCTTTTCTCTTGCACTTTTTCTTTCGATCCCACCCACCTTTCTCTGGTTGCTGTTACAGCTGAAGTAATGCAGTTGTTTCCTGTGGACCTCTGCTGTGCGCTAACACACTCATTTATTTGATCAGCTTCCTTCTTCATGGTTTCATGGTACACCTTTCTGACTATTCTAAATTTAATCTTGTTCACTTCTTTTCACCCCTCCACCCTCTTCTCTTCCCTTGCACTCCTCCCTTTACTGCTAACCCAGTGTTATTTCCTGTCTAAATTGGGTAAACGTAGCGGGGCCGAGGAATCACAACATGCCTAATGGAGCATAGAGGCCACTTTACCTGCAAGGGGGTTTGAGCTCTTATTCTCAGTGTTCTGCTTATGTGAGTTTGAGGATGCGTTGACGCTTCATGGGGTTTTATTCCTTTCTTTACTTACTTACAGATATGATGAATCAGCATGAAGTTCGAATTGCCGTCAAAGCCACGGCGGGTTGTTGAAATGGCTCACAAACCTTGCACGCGTTATTTGGTCACGTGGTTGACGTAACCTTTAAAAATGCACGAGCCGGAGCCTGTTTCGGAGAAGGTTAATTTCCGAATCTGCTGAATACTTCTTTCTTTTTCTCCCCCCTGCCACGCAGGAAATGCCACCAGCGGCTGCTCGACACTTCATTTATCAAGAACCCAAGGCTAAATTTTTTTTAAAGCGAACCAAGTTTATTGAAATCAAAATGGTTGGGTCGCTTTGGCTTCACTGCTCACTCATCCCCTCAGGGATTCCTAAATCTCATCAAGCAGCAGCGGGCCCCCAGGGCCGCTGGCCATATTTATAGCTCTTATTTTATGTTGAGGTTCGTCTTGAGTTTGTAGAGAAAAAAATCTTCACTTAAGTATAGCTGGCGATGTGGTGAGGGACAGGTAGACAGCAGTAATAGGAATGTTCGGCTGACTTGCATGAGAATTGATAAAAATGGCAACCAAATAGAAAAAAAAGATGATTTCTCTTTAGATTTTGCAGCTTTGCTTCCTGGAAGTTTCTTTTCCATCTACCACTTTTGTTGCCTCTCTCCTACTTCACCCGCAGCAGGCACCAAGCTGGCACACTTTGTGTGTAGATCTGTGTATGTGCGAAACTGAACATATATTTGGATCCTTTTTTCTAAGAACAGATCTTTGTGGGCAGCTGTATTGGCAGGAGGTTGGCACATTTCTTGATTTCTTTTTTTCTTTTTATGCCTTTTGCAGGTAGAGTGCAGTATGCACCTTTGTTTTCATCCCACTTTGGACAGAGGCTGAGTGGAGTCAGGCGGAAAAGGGCATGTTTCAGGCTTGAAAAAGGGAGGGGAGAATCATCCAGACTCTATAAGGGCCAACAACCTTTTTGGCCCAAGAGCTCCGGGCTGTTCCCCAGCCAGCCCCTGCCTGCCTTACAGCAATATTTACTGCCACTTTTTGGCAGGTGAGAGCAATTGAACAAGCATTTGTTGTTTGGCAAAGGAATCTCTGGCTGCCACGTCTGGGCTGAAAGAAGGCCCCTTACACTTTGCTAATTGGGCCACATTCTAACAGCAGTTGTAATGTGTCCTGGATTGTTACAAGTCATATTTCATAGCCAAATTCCTTACTGCAGATGTAAACAGGACTTTTATATTGCCATTAAATTCATCTTATATTTGGATTCTTTGTTCAGCTATAGGTCACACGGCAAAGTTTTATTTTTAAACTTATTTCTGTCTTGGTTTTTGGTGGGAGCAATGTGCATCGTTTAACATTTATAATCACATATGTGTGCTCAATTACACCGTGTTGCTCAGAAGTCTATGACTACTTATATAGAGAATTAATCAATGATGCCTATCAGGAAAAAAAGGAAAAATGCTACTAAAAGTGATTAAAATACAGTATTTACATTTGTTGACATATTTCTACTTAAAGCTGACTGCAAGTGAGCTACACTGAGCCACAACAGGAAAATTATTGTGAGCGTTACATCAGCTTAAATTAAACGGCACATTTTATGAGACTTCTGTAAATCAAGCAATGGCCCCTTTTATCTGGGGAAGGTGTTGGGAGGTAGATAGAAAAGTGCCGTTAACTGCCTCAGCCTGCCAGGCGGGACTGAAGTATTTCTTTGATTCAGAATGTTGTTTAAAGAAGCCGACTGATAAGTGTGTTTCTGCTGTTCTCATGGTGAACTGGCTGTTATCTCAAACGCTGCGTTTGTTAGACAAAGAGAAACGAAGACAGAACAGCACTGTGCCGTGAAAGCCAAAAGGCTGCGCGATTAAAGCGGGCCAAGAGCAACAGCTGACCTCCAACGCTCACAAAGACTTCCACACACTCGCTTTCACAACCAAGAGCGGGTTTTTCTACCGAAATACTTCTAAGTTTCACATCGATGTCAGATCTAACTGTCGGCTCTCCTACACACACACTTTGTGTTGTTCATTAGATTCACATGTGTGTCTTGGAAGCTGTGGCACGTGACCTAAAAAGCCCGACTGTTTGCACTTCTCGCCCGCTGATTTCATGTGACAGGTGCATTCCTCTGGGCAGGCTCCAGCAGGAGCTTTTATTTTTTATTAAAGCACATGAATCATTTGCTGGGGAATGATGGTGGCCAGGATACAGACGCACACACACGCACTCTTTACACTAACCAGGAAAAGAGCCAGTGTCAATAATCAGATGAACAGTGCTGGCTCCTATCTAGACAGGGTGTGCCATGCACGGCTGCATGTCTGTTACCAGCCTGTCCAGTGATAAGTGAGGAAGTCGGGTTGATGGTGTGGGCCTCTGCCAGTTTGGCTGGATGAACAGGTAAAACTGGAATCGGTCATTTCTACATAAAGCTGTTATCTTTTCAGAAGACGGGCCAGGTTGCTTACATGTAATCATCTTTCTTTTCCTGAAGCAAAAAAAAAACCTGTCTATTGTGTATTAGCATTGAGGTGATTTTCAGAGACATTGCTTCTAAAAATGAGTTTCTCCTGAGGACTTAATGACAGGCAAATTATTTATCACAATGTCTCTTTGCTTGATTTTTAGAAATATTTCTATTGGACCACAATTCAAAAACAGTGTTTTTATTGTCATAAAATGTTTTATTACAGGTGTTATTTTTCCTTCTTTAATGAAAAGATAGGAATCATTTTGCAGATAACTGCCTATGATATAGGCTTTTGGCAAAAACACGGCAGGATTACAGAACCACAGCTCTCTTATCAGCCGTGTCTTCGCATGTCTGATGATAGCAGCCCGTTGAAACTGGAAGGGCAGCATTTGCAACCATGCAAATATAAAATTCAGACACGCATTACACTAAGAAACCCCGGATGTATGATACATGTAAAGCTCACGCTACAAAAACCTTTATTTTTTTATTTCACGCGGGCAGCTACGCCTTCAGTTTTGTGATTGCCAAATCTATCTGGAGCACGTTGACAATAGTCATTGTTTTGTTTTTTTCTCTTTCTGCTCCACACCAGTGCTGTTTAGCCTTACCTGTGACAGACTGGTTTTATACTGGTTGTATCTGGACACAGTGGGTCACAGGGAGACACAAACGAAAATGTCACTGTTCAATACTTTCCCGCTGGGAAGTGCATGCGCTTGATGAAGTGTCATAAGCCCTGAACTGTAGAAACACAGATTAGCTCACAAGCAGAAATGTTTCAGGAAAAGATTGGAGGTCACCGCATACAACACACACACACACACACACACGCACACGTTTAGCCTTCTCTGCCTTCTCCCACCCCTCCCCTGCTCCCCACCGAGTCTGTGGCAGGTTAATAAAATAAACATACATGCGCCAGTGGTGGTGGCAGGCATGTCAGGCTCCCTCAGCTGTCATCTCCAGTGTGTTATTTGGTGCATGTGTGTGAGTCTATTTCCAACATATACTGTCACTTTCAGCTGAGGCATGTCTGTCAAAGCCCTCGCCGTGTTAGCGCCCCCCTTTTGGAGCACATATGGGGCCGAGCGTTAGCTTAGCACCCTGTGTAGCAGTCCAGTTAATTGGTGTTCATCACAGCAACAGTGTAATGTAATTCTACTGGAGCTGGTTAAGTGGGACATCCTCCAGTGGGAAATGATGTATCCCTGTCATTTGATAGCTGTAATTGGTCATAAACTACTGTTTGATTATTAATTAAACATGTTTGGACTTGAATAGAAAAAGGCACTTGCATTTTTTAATTTTATTTTGCCTCAGTCTGTGTTGATTTTCAGTTTTTCGTTGCTTTTTATGAAATTGTGAACTTGGAAGGAGCTTGTTGGATGCAGCTCTAACATGTTGTTTTCCTGTTTACTCCGACAGATTTATAGTAAATCAGGTTTAACTGAGCCTAGTTACTTTCTTTAGAGATTAACATTGCCTGTGTGTGTGTGTGTGTGTGGGCCCTTGTCCTCTAAAGGCTTTGTGGTATAGGCCAAGCACAACACAGCTGCCCACCCACCCAATCTGTCTCTCTTTCTCACACACAGACATGCGCGTACACACACACACACACACACACTAGTGCTCTCTATCTTCCTCTTTGAAGTTCGTCCCAGTCCAGTAGAGTGGTGGAGGGTCAGGATGGAGAGGAGGATTAACGAGCCCCCTGGCATGGATGGATGAAAGGATGGTGCGATGAATGGTCTTTATGAAGTGTTAGATGAGAGGAGGGTAGGCCAGGTGATGACAGCCCCGTAGACTTTGGTCTAAAGCAGACACGGCGATAGAGAGCCCAGATCTGAGCGTCAGATTAGAGGCGGGATTAGCCCGGGCGGCTCTTATATCAGCCCAGGGCTCGATGCACTTCTGTGCTGCAGTATTTACAGTCGTGTTTAACGTTGCTGTTCAACCTGCGGCTTATCGATTATTAAGTGCAATCTAAATCTGGATTCAGTCTGAGGTGGAGGTTTGAACTGGGTTTTGCTGGGTGAGTGGAGAAGCTGGATGGGAACAGCATCCGTAGCCTCTCACGGGCGTGTTTTTGCAGCATCGTCCCAGCTGCTGCGGTGGATGGATGCGGGCGAGCGCCGCGTGTCGAACCTCTGCACCTTGCAGCGTGTGCACCGCGTGGCATTAAACAGACAGTGATTGATCCACAGTATGATTGTTTACTTTGCCTAGCTGTCAGTGATGGATGAAGATTTGTGCAAATTTGAAAAGTCGTCGTGAAATATGGTGAGGAGCTGTGAGGGGGCGGGGGGGTTATTTAAAAGGAGAAACGCCAGCAGGCCCGTGGGACAAGCTTTCATCATTCCTTCACCTCGTCTGGAATTAAATGCCCCCCGTTGTGCTGCAGTAACTCAACAATCACTGTTTTATCACCACTCTGTCGGACTGTAAACAATTATTTCCTTGTGGCGCAAATTGTTTCGTGTCAGTCGAGTGCAGGGGGCGAGGAAGGTGGAGGGATTCGGAATGTGTTAAGTTGCCTTTAATGACATCCCGTTTCATAGGTGTCGTCCTTTTAATTCTCAAAGACAGTCGCAGATGATTCTGTAAGATTGCCTGCGCACAATAAGCTATATGCTAATTGGCCTTTTTCAATACGAGTTTCCTTGATTGCATTGCAGCGGCGGGTGCAGCGATACACACTCAGCTGCAAATGTGTGACATCTCTTTGAAGTGTTAAAGCTCTTGCTGTTCATTGGGTTGTTTTTCCTGGGCAGACACCAGCTGACTGAGTTCCTTCACTGTTACAAAGCGGTGTATGCACCTTCCTACCTTCTTTTTGCAGACAGCAGCGTCCGAGCAGGAATGCTTTTCTAACACCCTCTTCTGTTACCGTCTCACCCAAGAGGCCAAAGACGAACCAGGGTGAATGAATGGAAAGGGAAACAGGAGACACAATGCCTACCTGTCTTTCCTCTCTCTCTTTCTTCCATCAACACCCCTGGGACATCCCTTCGCTTCCTTTTTCTTTTTTACCCCTCTGTGCTGGCAGAACATGCCTAGCTCTTAAATATGCTTTCACATGGGCAGATGGCTCAAGCGGAACTTGAAACGAAACAAAACCAAACCCCAGATCCCCCCAATCTTCTCTGTGCTAATACATTTTAAACTTGGTTTTTTTTTACTCACCGCAGCAGACGCCTTGTTTGTCTGCCAGTTTTTGCACACCAAAGCTATCAGGCTTCCCCTTTTTCACATCTTGTTTCTGCATTTCAGAAATGTTTTCACTTGCCAAAAAAGTGTCTCTCTGAATCCGAGCTCATTTGAAGACGAAAGCGGGTGTTTCTCTTGATCCTTGCGCCACTTTATAGCAACACATTCAATATCTTTTAACGGGGGGAGAAGGTCAGCGCGGACGCAAAGCTGCAGGATCAAGTTTTAACAGATGCAATGTCATAGATCACAGATTTTAAACTTAAAGAAATCATTAGTTATTAAGTTGTTATTTTGTAAAGCTTTAAAGATTAGACTGTGTTACAGGACATGAACTGTTTTAGCCTCACAGTTATTACATCAGACTGGTGGAAGCCATTTCATATAAGCCAATATCAAACCTCGCATTTCACCTTCTCAGTTTTAATTTAAAACCATGTGACCACGACCTCTTATGGGAAGAGGATTTTCTCCCATCAGCAACTGAAAAGAACTCCTTTCTTTTCTCTGCCCTGCTCGTCCACAGCACATTGTCATGTAAAATGGCCCTTATCTGCCTCCGGCTGGGGGTAGAGGGCTAGCTGGATCCCCTTGGGGGGCCAGAAGAAATCAATGCATGGTAAATAAGTGACTGTGACTGGCAGGTTCTTTGAGAAGAGTGGCCCTGGCCCCGCCCACCGATGTGCCTGTCAGGAGGTCAACTTTGACCCCTACCCAGCCACCTGCTCGCCCCCAAATCCTTGACTTCAGCTGGACTTGGAAAGGCCCAGGACAGGAAGGGGGTATCCGCAGCAGCCTTTTGGGTTTGGAGTCCGCTCCGGTTGGGGAGATGTGAATCTGCAGAGGAAATCTGATCCAAATCAGAGTAGAACACTCGGTCCGCCTCAGGTGGGCCAAATCTAGCAATCGGACTACAAAGCAAAGTGCACAGTGGGTAAACAGAACCAAAACATGTGTGTGTGTGTGTGTGGGGTGGTAGGCTGTTCTGGACAGCAGCTGAACTCGGTCGAAGTTCTGACAGAAGTATGATCAATTGAGACCTGATGCAGCTCTGATATGTGATAACTAATAGATGAAACCTAGCCTGGCTAACGCTACTTCAATGTGAGCGCCAGCCTGGCCAACAGCTCAAGGACACCCGTTTCCCAGAACGGACGGGTGACCCGCCTCCTTCAAATGCCGCTGTTCGCGATTGGTCGAAGCTTAAACCAATCACAGCACTCTTTCCTCTGACATATGTGTAGCCAGCGGGGCTAAATGCTCGAGCAGACTCTTACTGAAGCCGGTCGGAAGCAAGGCGAAAACGTCTTTCCCTTTTGATAAATGTCTCCAGGGCTACTCGTTGCTCAACTTTCAAAGAGAACTTTCCGTTTAATGTGCTGAAAACAGAATCTCCCGCCGTCTCAAACGCTCGCAGCTGCTCCATGTTAGCAATGTTTACAGTCTTGCTGCCTGTCGTGCCACTGCATTGAGCCCGCCTCTTTGGACAAACTCAAAATTGATTGGGAGATTGGAAATCTGTTGAATAGCCCTCTTGACCAGACTATATGGACCTAGCAAAATTTAGTGGGCTAGATGAAACCCCCCTACAGAGCACCAATCCCAGTCAGTCTCTCCTGGTATGAAATCAATGTGGAGCTAAAACCACAGAAAAGTTGCTTTATTTCCATTGATATGTTAAAAATTTCAAAGAAATCTGCTTCCTCCTGTCTAAGTGTCTCAGAGAATGACTTCCTATTTGAGCCACGTACCTCTGCTGATACGGCATATCCTCTCGCTTTCCGCCGCGCTCCTTGAGCATTACACTTGTCTCGTAAATGGCCGGCCAACAATGACAATTTAATGGGCAAAACGAGGGCAAGGAAGTGAAGCGATTTCACAAGGCCTGATTTAATTTGCCTCATTCGGGCTAAATTGGGCCACGGTGTTAGGAGGAAATAAACAGACTGCATCTGGGTTGCAATAGAGAGTGTGAAATTATGAGATTGCACCGATTTTGACCATTCTGCTGCCAGTGATTATGGATTTATCCCAGAGGGCTCATCATGCACTTTGCTTGTGATCTGGCTCGGCTTTTCGAATGAGGCAATAAATCATTATTTTAGGTTTTTGTTTGCATTATAGATCAGATCCGTTGTAGCGTCCAGTTTTGTAAATTTTTTTCCCCCCCTTTTTTTTGATTGCGCGATCCCACTTGCTGAATATCAGAGCTCGTTTGAGATTTTGCACACTGCTCACACAGCTGCCTTGTCCACACATCTTATGACTGCGAACACATAACGCACAAGTTGGTCTTTGTTGCCAAATTCTATGAAAAAAAAAAAATAAAACCTCACTGGTGTGTAGCTGGGTTAGTGGAGGCCACAAAGCAGCCATTTTGTCGAAGAAAACACTCGGTCATGTGTCTGTGTATACATGGTTGCATGCTCAAGTGTTTGCACGTGTGAACACCGCGCGGGGGGGGGGGGGGGGGGGGGGGGGGGGGGG
>JAVQJG010036499.1:0-10914 GCA_036024015.1 Craterocephalus amniculus
TCGAGCAGCGGCTGCTCTTGCTGCTCTTGACGCGCGGCGAGAGCAGCGAGGGCAGCCGACGCTCAAACGCCCAAAACGCGCTGCTCCCGACGCTCAAAACGCGCTGCTCAACTGCTCGCCGAGCCTTGACGCGCATTTACATAGACTTAACATGTAAACCTGACGCTCCCGACGCTCTCGCTGCTTTTGGTCTGAACGCACCATAAGAGCCGAAAAGACTGATTGGTTAAGTGTTAACATTTCCATAAAATTATCCTGCAGCACTGAATGAACTACACAAAGCTATGTTTTTCAGGTTGCAGAGGTGTAAATGTTCAGGATTTCAGATCACAGACATCTCTGTAAGCATCTGTCCACACTAGGCAAAGATAGTCCGTAGGCTTACACCAGAGTTTGACCCAATTTTGTTCTCTTTTCAAGGTAGCTTTATCTCATTTGACACTGGAAATTAATTAACCCTTTAAAACATAACCATCTGTATACAGTCAGACTGGAATACTCATTAGGATTCATTAACATCATTGCAAGTGTCTGACCACACAGCTGGGTTTTAAAGCCAATTAGTCGAAGTGATATTGAAATCATCTCCAGCTCAGCATGCAGCGTTTTCTCATAGGGTAGTGTTAGATTGAATCAGTTCGGCTGTCTGAACCGAACGACCCTATCCTTAACACCAATCACAGCAGAGCATCTTCCCTCTGTTGCTTCCCTTCAGCTGATACAATCCTACTTCAAAATGTTAGCATGCAGTCAAAGAATAAACTGTTTGGAAAAGAAGGAGTTTAAAAAAAAAAAAAAAACACAGCAGTGCAAAGAAAACATCCTTACTTGGGCATCTTATCTTTTGACATAGTAATCGCTGATAGAAGGGGTGATTGTTACATTGTTACAATATAACTCTCTTAAAACTCTTTTATTCACTTCTTTATTCACAAAAAACATACCAGAAGTGCTTTTATATTGCTCTTAATGTATTTACTTGTTCCTCCACGGCATGGATTAATTCTAATATTTTTTATTTTCCCTGTGTGCACTTTTATCTGCTTTTATCTTCCTCTGTAGCACTTTGAGATCTGTTTCTACAAATGTAAAGTGCTTTATAAATAAAATGTATTACTATTACTATTATTATTATTATTATTATTATTAGCTTACATGGAAATCTGAAATTTTATTTTGGCGAATACAGCCCTGCAAAAATAGCAGTCTGTGGTGTTCTTCAAGCCTTGAAAACCTAATCTGATAGCACCTATGGGATGTGCTGGAACAAGCCCAGCGCACTGACAACCAACAACTAACAGGATCCAAAGGAACCACTACAAAGAGCCAAACTCAAAAAGAGAGATATGAAACAATACAGCTGTTTTTGATGCATGAGGGAGAGCTATTAAAATTTAAGGAAATATTAATGTTTTGTCTAACTCCATATGCATATGCTTGATTGGGGACTGGATTTTTCCTTCCCATTAGCCACTATTTCAATCAAATACACCAAATTTACCGCATTTAAAAGAAAATATGGATTCAAGCTGTATGTGAAAATGTCTTTTTCCATATACTTTCCACTTCGATGTCCCCTTCTGAGGTGGCGGCTGCTGAAGATATGAAAGCACCACTCTAGAGCCAGAGTTTGGTTTATCCATTACTGCCAAGTGTAAAAAAATTACTGTTGCAAAATGTTGTAGAGCATGAAAGCCTGTGGATATAAATATTTTTTTCTGATTGAGACTTCAACACAACTGAATTTTGGAAGATTTTCTCACGATGGCTTATTCAGCATCTGTTCTGCATCCTGTCTCTTTTCTGAACTCTGTCCAGTCTGATGCTGAATCATGCTCTTGGTTCTATGCTTCAGGTTGAACAATATTTGCAGCCCTCACTGTCTGCTTCTTAGAGGGGCGCAGTTGCAATCACTAAACACAATTCATTCATATCTTGCACTCACACACATACACTCACATATGGTACAGTTCGCTATTGTTGTGGTTGTTTATGGTTTTAACAGTTTGTCATCCTGCAGGTGTTCCTGATGATTGTCTCCTTTATTTTCCAACAGAGATGATGTCCTCTGTTTCTTTACAGGTGTAGCAGCTGACCGTCTGTCTTTTTTTGTGTTTACAATTGTGGTTGTTTTCTGTCTTTTTCCCTTTTTTCTACTGTTCACACTCTCACACCTTTGCCCCCCATCAGGTCCAGCATGGATTTCTAAATTTGGCAATAACCAAATTAAAAGATAAAGAACAAGGATACCATATTGCACATCCACAAAGTTCCCCTTGGTAAAGCAAGTGTGGTTTTGCAAAATGGAAATCAAACGACCGTTCCAGGAATGTACATAATAAATATGACTGTGCCATTGAAACAAGTCAGAGGTCTGAAAGTTTTGTAGCATTGCTTTAATCACAGGATGACTGTCCTGAATTTTTTATTTAAACAGTTAAAGACCTGAATTTGTTACAAATTGGACTGAATCCATTCAGTTTGAAAAGCTGCTCAAGGAATAATTTCTTTTCCTACATGTAATCCATATTGTGATTATTTTGATATGTACTTCATTCTAACTTTATCTGCAGAATCTCTAATGTGTTTTTGAATTTTTCTCTTGTCCGTTAAAATATTTCCTATTTTTTTTATCACAGACTGAAAGTCCTAAACTGCCTGTGACTCTGACCCACACTGGATTTGCATCAACAGGCACAGACACTAATTGACCTCCCAGCTGGTGTTATTAGTCCATGAGAAACGTATGATTGTCAGTATGATTGCTACTATGCTTATACTATTTTTTTTTAAATATATATTTTTTGTTGATTTTGTTACTAAAACCAAAGGTGTGAGCATATATTATGTCATTATGGCTCATTCCTGCAGGGTTGCTTTGCACAAGAGACACATTTAAATGTTACACATCCAGTCTAATTGGAATGAATAAATAAAAACTACAAAAGATGCATAAGCGGAGGGGAAGCAATGTATGTTTGAAACAGAACTTCTTTGGGCACCAGAGATATTCCACTTGATTCCATTCAAGTATTTTTGTCTTTTTTCGACACGTGCAGCTTTTTACACTAAAAATATCCCTTTCAGAAAGACTCAAGTTAAACAAGTCTGTTTCTATTGAATATGCAGGAGTTGAAGTAAAAGCAAGAGTACCTGTAAGTACAGGAAGTGAAGCTTTTCTGCTGTAATGAAATAAAAAAAGAATTAGATGTTTTCAACTAGGCTACTTCACTTAACAATGCAGTTAATAATTCATGAAAAAAAAAGAAAAGACTGGTGATGGGCAGCAACTTGTGACACAGCTGCTTTTATTTGTTGGGTCTGTGGCATCCAATGACAAATGTTATCTCCTCACTTGTGTACTGTAGCGTGCTGAAAAAGCCTTGACCTTCCAACTGGCAGGTCAAAGGACGACAGGAGGTACAAGGAGATTTTTTCTTAGACACGCACATCCTTCTTTCTCTCCTTCCCTAACTTTCATTGCTGCCTGGCTGCTCTCCTTCCTTTTCTGTCTCTGATTTTTCATGTTGTTGTATCGAACAAATGCCAGAAGGCTTTTGGTATTGAGGAACGCAGGTCATTCGCCATTAAAGAATCATGTTCTGTTATCACTGAAGCAGGAGAAGAGGGAGACTTACTTTTACAACAGTAAAATCCTCATTAAGAGGACTGAAATATATTCTTTTTGAGAGAGCAACTTAAACAGTCGTTATGCAACTTATACTGTTTTCTCAGTGAGCATCCTCTATCAATGGCTAATTCGGCATCCATCATGTATCCTGCCTTCACTGTGAGCCTCTCCAGACTGTAAAAACTGTCTTTGTCGCGTTGCTGGGCTGCAACGGCTCTAGAAGTGCACATACTAGATGTCACTATGCCATTAAACGAGTTAGGAGAGTGGAGTTTTAATCTTGAAAAGTTATATAATGGAACCTCTCAAATAAAAGCAGAAATGATTTACCCTCAAATATTAAAATCTGTGTAAAGGAAAAAATGTGTTCTGTTTAACCGGAACTGCATTAAATGTGTGTTACTGCATCAATACATTAGTACATAAGGTGCAACTACAAGAATAACTTGGTGTCAAAGGCTGGAGAAGCTTCTAGCTTAAACCCTCAGACCGTCAAACTCTACATAGATTCAGGCTGGACTTCCATTTCAGCATCTAATCTCCGGTTTTTGTACTGCTCAACTTTGTATGAGTACAATATAGTTAGATAAAGTGTTTAATGGTTCAAGGATTTTATTTTATTATTCACTGTGAAAGGAATTATAGCTTCAAGTTTCAAACAAAGCTAATCAATAAATTTGACCCAAAATGTCTTCTTTTCCTTTTTTCTGAATCTAAGAACACAAAACAAACTGTATTAACATATGATTAACAGTAACACTTGGTAATGGTAACAATGGTGCAACCAAACCAGCTGTAGAAGTAAGAATGGTTGCTTCTACTGCGGCACACAGCCAGCTAATATTAATCTTACAGTATTGGGGATATTTTCCTTCTTGGTTTCAGTAGAGCTTTGGGTTTTGCTCTTGATGTTTCTGGTTTTGATCTTGTTTTATTTCCTCATAGCTTATCTTGAGTTTTCAGTTATGCTTCTTCTTCAGATCCTTATGTCTCTTAATTATCGCTCATTATTGTCAGATCCCTCTGTATTAATAGTTCCTGGTTTCTTTTGCTTTGTGTATAATCTCCTTGTCAATCCTGTCCTTGTTCATTGTTTCTTCTCCTTGTTTTTTTTAAATTAATGGTTCTGAAATCTGTTTTTGTTTTTTTGGGTAGTTTTGGTTCTAGGTTTTATTAATCCTGCCATTGCAGCACTTTTGGTGTCATTGAATAAATCCTGCTTGTGTTGGCTTGTAGTCCTGCATTTGGATCCTACCTCCTCCTCTCTCATCCATGACTCATGCAAGAAATAGCTGGGTGGACTGAGGTTTCTCAGAGTCTTGCTCTGATTGCTCCTAAGTAGTTGCCACCCAGTTTATGCCCCTGTAAATATTAATGTGCACACTATTCAGCTTTCTATAGGTTTATTTTTGGCTTGACCGAAATTACCGCCTTCCACAGAGGAACAAATGTTGAAATACAGTTATCTAGCAGGCAGGTAAAAGTGCTTAACGTTGTCTCTTTCTGTTTGCAAATTATTGCTGTATGTTTCAGAGACAATACTGTTGGTAAATGTGTGTTTCTGTACGGATAAAATGAGATGCATTTACTCTTGTAGGCTTCAGTGAAAACAAGTGCAAATGGGTGTTTTGTTACCATCAATGCCAACCAGAGCAAGAATGGATAAAACTCTGCAACCTGAATCATTTGATTGGACTGCAATTCAAGTCAGAAAACCAGATATTGGTGGCTATTTCCGGAAGTATCAGACCACAGGAACAGCCTGGTCTCATAAAAGGCAGCTAAAAGTGATGTTTTGTGTAGGAAGACTTACTGCCCCTTAACCCTCACCATTTAGGTGCAAAACGACAAACGGAAAATTAAAAGGATAAATAAAAAGATATCATTAAATTTCTGCTGTATATGCGTGAATTGCTTGAGCTAAATTTGCGTCTGTCATTTTCTGTCAGTGCACAAAGACAATTCCACCAACTTAAGCTCTGTTTGAATTATATTACTATTGTGGTTGTTTGGGCTTGTTTACTGTGGACTGGAGTGTGGTGGTCGAATCTGCTTGAAACCAGCAGGGCAGTCAGGCAATAACCCTAGAAAGCACAAAGACACCAACTAAACTCATTACCAGAGTAAGGAGCAGATCAAATGTTTTTTTGTCTAAAATTCTGTATTGTTGAAATGTAAACGTCTTCAGCAATTCTCTCTGCGAGGTCTGTGAAAGCATGACACACACTTCCCTGATGTTGCTTTAAACCTGGCAGCTTGTTAGGATGACTGACAGTTGCAGTGGTGTGAAATGAGTGATGAAGGGTAGAACGCAGCATCATGAATTTTACTGTACTAGGTTCAACAAAACAAGCAAACAGATCTATAGATGGAGTTTGCAGCATTACAAATTAAGCTATTTGTTCTTTTTTAAAATCAATTTTTAAAAATATCTTATTCCCTCTAAAACATTAAATGAACAGTTTATCTGGTAAAAAAATATGATGTGTTATTTCCTAAAACTAGGACTTTATGTGTGATTCTTAACACATTCGCAATGCTTCTGCAGAATAAAATTGCTATTTAATATTCATCAGACTCCTTATCAGAGTCTAAACTTCAAACCTGAGTACATTTTCTGTGGAGCACTGTTTCTGGATGTCACAGCTGAGTGTGAAAGATAAATAGCATTCATCCCCATCCAGTGAGCTGCTGGGATCTCCTGAAACTAAAATCTCAAAGCAGGCTGTGCTGCATCTAAAATGTAAGTTAACCAGTTATATAATCGTCCTACTGCGGTGGTATTTGAAGCACTACAGCGCATTCATTCTTAAACGCAGACTTTAGCACTCATTCACTCACATACGTACTAGCATTAAATTGGACTGTGTATTTAGATGAGGTAGAATATGGGTCACATGACATCAGTGTGTATGTGTGTGTGTGGGTGTGTGTGTGTGTGTGTGTGTGTGTGTGCGTGTGTGTGTGTGTGTGTGTGTGTGAATATGGGTCAGAATACGTCATGGTTCCCCTTAATCTCTCTCACTCACTCCCTCCCATGTGGGATAGTTGGCAGAGAGACAGATTATCACACCCTGCTGGCCCATATTCCTGTTTTCCACTTGTTTAATCATCCACCCCTTTTTAATTCATTTATCTACTGATGTCCCCTGTTGTTGTGGTTACTTGTTCGGATCATTTATCTCCATGAACAACAATTGACGGACTAATCAGACCTGATTCTGATGACATTAACACGCATGAAATAAGAGCGTAATTATGATTTAGATCATGTGATTTAGGCTTGGCTGCAGTGCTATCCAACAAGTCTACATATCTGCTCTGCCAGCATCTACACAATGAAGATAGATGGAGAACTATTTTATAAATAGATAAAGAAAAAAGAAATTGATCAGGCTTCAGATTTGGGTCTATTCAGATTTCTGGAATCACTTTGTATATTTTACACTTTGTGTGTGAGTTAGGCTTTAATCTAAATGCCGATTGTGATCACATGCAGCTTTTTCCTCCCCCTTTAATCTGTGGAAAAATGATGACTGGTCCAATTAAATTCCAAATTTGCCACAAGGGGTCTTACAGTTTCTTCAGAATCCAACAGCCAGCATCCTCACTAGAAAAGAGATCCTTCAACATGAAGGAAAGTTTTTGCTTACTGTGAAGCATCATGAGTCCTTCAAAGAAATGTCTGCTATTTTTGCAACATAATAGAAAAAAATGATCAGTGTCATTATATTTGTATTGACTGGCAATAAGTTGCTTAAGCGCAGAATCATTTTAAGTGGGAATGTAGATGCATGCATCTGACAGATGAGTTCTGGTGAATTTAAATGAATGCAGATATGTGAATTAAACTGCATGCAGAACAAAAAAAAGTGCATACATGTTGTCCTCTTGAGAAAAAGTTACACATGCATGAGCCTGATTTCCACTCTAATATTACACTATAAAATACAGGTCATACAAGGACCTCTTACAATCCGCATCGAAAACAGCAGCAAAAGAGATGACAGTTTAACTGCACTAGAAAGAAGTGCAGGAAGTGTTTTATTTTCCTTTTTTAACAGAACCTCCAAGCATCAGCTCAAGTCAGTGTACGGGGCCCTTGCAGGATATGATCAGACTACAACAACAAAGCAGCCATCTTTATGACACCCAACTGCAGATATTTATTAGCCATTTATGGCCCAACAGCTTTAAAAGGAGATTAATAACCCACCTGATGAAATAAATACCCCCTTTTTGTCTATAATAGGGTTCTATATATGTCAATGTGTGTTTATTTAAATGCAGAATAATAGAAAGTGAACTATAAAGTCTGTTTTATGTTACATTTCACTTCATGTTATTTAACATCAAGCTCGACTTGTTATGCAGATGTGTTACATCAGAACTAGAGACATAGATGAACTGTATCTGAGCTTGTGAAAGCCTTCTCTGATAATAGTACCTTTTCATTTAACAGTTCACAGTGAAAAGTATTAGTTGGTGTGGTTTTGTACAGAAGGTGTTTATGAACAGGTGCACTGGAGGCCTTGGGGATATACTACATCTCCTTTGGTCTGGTTGTGTCACTGCACAGAGCTACAGAATTACTAAAAATGTGTTTCTATTTCCTTTTAGAGCAAGCGGGAATCATACATACTAGGAGTTTCTGTGGCACATCTGTGGTGGGAAGCACAGAGATAAATCCTGCCAATGGCTGCAGTATATCCTGCTGTGATTGGCTTGCATCTCTATAAATCCAGCTTTGATTGCTCAGTAAACACCATCCTTCAAGTCATAATTGGCCAGTGATGGAAATGGTTCTTATTGGAGAATGAAAAGCTTATATTCAGTGAACACTTTAAATCCAGCTATGACTGGTGAAAAAAGACTACAGGAGTTGGAACCCCTTATTTGGTCCCCTCATACACACGTTTGCTGTGAATGTATTACAAGCAAACTAGAAGGTCTTGCATATATTTGTGTTTCTGAATATCCAGACAGTGTGGGAGCATTACTTTCCCTTGACCATTATAGAGTTGTATAATTTGCCATGAGATGGTGTTGCTTCTGTTCTGTGGATTTCTATCACAATACAGTCAGACCCACAGGCCATGGACAAATAACTTTTGTATTGTATATATTTTCTTTTCCTCATAATACAAGAGTTTTTAACTGGGTTCAATAGTTTTTAGCCCGGTTCTGCTGGAGGTTTTACCTTCCTGTTAAAAGGGAGTTTTTTCCCCCACCATCGCCTAAAGCTTGCTTAGAAGGGTATTCATCGAAGACTCTTTTCGATGCAGTCTGTTGGTTTCCTTACATAGGCTATTTGTTATCAATTGGTGAGTATAAATGTATTTATGAATGTATGACAGTCAGATTACTTAAACTGATTGTCAGTGTAGCGCCTTGACATGACTTTGTTATGAATTGGCGCTATACAAATAAAGTTTAATTGAATTGTATTGAATTGAACTAACTTTTAATTTAGCTTAAAGAAGGCTAAATATATCAATATAGTTTGGCAATTTCATCAACTTCCCTTTACTGTCACTTATCCATCAAATTCTGCTCTGGAAGTAAGTAATTGCTTGCTGAGTTATGTATAAAGACAGTTTTCTCTTAAATAAATGAAACACTATTTTGTGTGGATCATTGGCCGTTTAAGAGTCAATATACAACGTTTGATGAGTGCTAGTGCTCTGAAGCTGGTTGAAGATAATCAGCCACAGACCAAAGCTAACATGGCTCCCAAAACATTTTTGTGCTAGTAATGCAGGTTTTAATGCAATAAATGCATTTTCTATCATTTGTGAAAATCAAAGTAATAACAAAAGTTCAACAGTATCATTTTAAACTGGTGGATATAAACTTTTTTCTATTTAAAGATTGACCATGATCATACTAACTCTAAAACGAAATCTCACGACAGAAAGTGAGATAGTTAATAGTGATCACTATTTATTAGAAGTGCAGCACCAAACGTCTTCTACAGTTTTCCACAATACATGGTTGGAATTTTAAAAAATTCACATAGTAAAAAATGACGAATGTTCATTTTAATGACTTATTATTCTCATCTAACATGACCACTGACCCAGAGAAAACAACAGCCATCTCAGTTATTCTTCATGTTTTCTTGTCAGAATGGACTGACACTAAAGGCATGTGTGCTGCTGATGCTGTAAAATAATTTTAAAAAGTGTTTTTTATCCTTTTCACAGCATAAAATTAAAAAATTGGATTAAATCAGGCAAAAAACATTTTCACCAGTAAAATCCAAATGACCATATTAAGTTACCATGAAACACAACCTTTACTGACTTTGCCAGATCAACGATATGTAACATAATCTTTCAGAAACAGGTCTACAAGACAAATAGAAAGAAAAGATTGGGTATCTCTGCTCTTTTTTCAACATCCTTTTCTCTCATTACTTCCTTTTTATACTTAGATAAAACCCCATTATCACATTTGGCCTGACGAGACATGTAGAAGTTGTGAAAATGGTCTGATATATGCGGAGGTGAAAGTAAGCCGGTGCGGTCCAGTTCTACAGTGGAAGAAAAAAGTTTTGAAAACTACTCTGTCTGTTAAAAAATTGAATTAAAACCTAATATTATAAAGACAATTATTTTAACTCATTCCAAATTGTTTCTGAACTGTGAGTGCTGTGTTTTAGTCCATGCGGGACAGAGCCTTGGCCCGGTATCTCCCTCTCCTTCCCCCTCCCATTAGAGAGAGCAGAGTGCTCTACTCTGTACCCAGCCTTAGAAACATGAACCACACGTGTTATGTCTTTACATTGACTGCAAAATGCCCCAGCAGTTGTGTTTCATGTTATTTTACAAAACAGCTTGGAAGAGAAACTGGTCATGTGTGTCTGCTTCTGAAACAGAGCAGTTGCTATGGTGATATGTGCGTTTGACTTAATCCACTGGTATGTTTTCCACAATTGGCCCACAGATGTCTAGAGGCGCCACTTGGACCCAAACCCATCATTACTCTGTGGCATTCCGCTGTTGTTTGACACATTATCAACAGGATTGAGCTACCTATCAGTTTTCAATATTTAAATAAAAATGGAGAGAAATTCTACAAAACTGTGTTCTGTATATCTTTGTTTAAATTAACAATGCAGAGATAAATAACTATTTTGTTCAAAAGAAAGATCATTACTTTAGGCCTCTGTGGAAAATCCATAAGATGATGAGGGGTAGTTTTAGCTTGTGACCTCATAATCTGTTCTTAGAGACTTGTGTTCTGGATGTGTTTCCATCAAAAAGGTTGGTTGAGTTTGA
>JAVQJG010036551.1:0-11691 GCA_036024015.1 Craterocephalus amniculus
ACGAGCGCTGGAGCTCCCACTATGGAGAGGGGGAGAGGAAGCTGGCTGGAAGAGGAGGAGGAGGGGTGGGGGTGTTAAACAGAAACGTGATTATTATGGATGATCATAATTTTTCACATGCACAAAAGCTGTTTGAACTGACAACGGAGACTTGAGATATTTTTTTCCACCATCGTTTTGGCGCCCCCTCTGGTCTAGCGCCCCTATGCGCCGCATACGCTGCATACATACTTTTTGCGCCACTGCTCACAATACAACAAAAAAAAGAGACCAAACTTCCATCCTTGTAACCACAGAAATTAAATGCCCTATATTGTTATTTTATACATAATTTTCCCCAATTAAAGACGAACAGAAAGAGGAAAAGGAGAGAGAAAAAGACAATGTTCGCCGTTATGGGTAAACATCTACCTTATCATAAAGTTTTTAACAACTATTAATCATGTTTAACATTATTATGAAAAGGCGACTTTTTTGTATCAGTCTTTCGCCGCCATGTTTATTTCCTGCTTGAAAGCATAAAACTCCTCCTACCCCTTTGCCATGAAGTCTGCATTGCAAAACCCTCCGCTGAAAGGGGTGTTCACCCCTTCCTCTTGGCCCTTCCCCTTGGTCCAAAAGAAAATCGAGACACCCCTTTGTCTCTCATTAACGCGCAAAACTGAGGGGTAGGGCTAAGGGGGTGAATTTTGATCGGGCCTAAGACTCCCTTCTAATCAGAAACCAACCACAAAACCAACAAAACTGATTCTTGTTAGGAACTGGTTTAATTTTCTGCAGACAGCGAGCCACTACAGAGCCTCATCACAGTTTCTCTTTAAGTACATTTAGTTTCTCTTTTAGTACAGAATAGATCAGTGTTTGTCTAATTTGTAGTATTTATGTTTTTCTATCACCAGTCTAGTTTTTAGATACTGCTTGTAAACAACAGGTGGTGTTTGTGAACACTATGCATTTGCAATTAGTAATTCAAAAAGCTCAAATGTACTTTTAAACATTAATTCAAACAGGAGAAATGTGCCACTTCCAGCAGGGTCCATAAATGCCAGCTCAACACCTGACATGATTGATGATTGACTTCAAACACTGTTTGAAAATGCAGCTACAAATGGGAATTGTCAATGCTGCTCTATATTGCACTTTGGATAGTGTTCACAGATGTGACTGCGGAAATAAAACATTAAATGGGTAAATAAAGGGAACACAGAGCTCATGTTCCTAACAACTGTTTCTACTTCACAATCAGAAGTTTTTCTAATGTCCTGTTCTAAACTAAGCTAACTACAAGCTACATGGCTGGAGCTAAATGGCAGTCAAAGCATTTCAGTTGGTATGGTTGGTCACTGAGACCCCAACCCTGCAGGCTCTTTGCTCTGGCCAAGCAAAGTTGTTGTTTCCCGGTTCTGGAGCCAGAGCTTTGGTGGAAAGAGAACATTAAAAGTTCAGTTTGATTTTTTTGTCCAGTTTCTTCACACAGCTTCTGTCTTGAATCTGTCATGACATTCCAAGCTGGTTTGAACTTTGCTTGCGTTGCCACACAATAAGTTTAGTCAGTTGTCAGACTGACTTAGATTCCCCGGACTGACTTAATCCCAACGGATATGCTGGCCATTAGCCCCGGACCAATTTAAGTCCAGCCACGGAACAATTCTGAGCCAAAACCAGCACTCTGAGGCTAACCACATTACTTGTTGCAATGGAAAATTTCTTTGTTTTGCTGGTAATACAGTAAAAACTACCCCTTGGTCTCAGGCCTAACATTTTGAAGGCAGCTGCGACAGTGTGATACTAAATTATCGCTGCTTCATGTTGACTCTTTGAGACGCACACCTGAATGGTTTGTTTTTATAAAAACAAACTATAAAATTTTCTGCTTTTTTCTCCTTCCAGCTGATTTAATTAGCATTGATATTTCACCTTCCTCCACTTCTCCATTCACACAAGCCAGTCTAAAAAGGTGGATGAGGGTAGGGAAGACAAGTTAAATGGTCATTTTTGTCTATATTTCTGTGCGAGAGATTAATAGGGCAGTTATGAAGTGATTCCTTTCTGTTAGTAAGCTTGCAGCGAGAAAACAGGCAGCCGAACATTTGACATCTGAAACCTCTGCAGTGGTGCTCACCATGGGAGGGCACTGTGTCTAGTGTGAGTAATTACATGTGCGAGTGCTTTGCTGCCCTGTAACTTCTGAGAATTCCCGTCGTAATTATCCTGGAAACACACTCAGGCACCAAGCCATGTATTCATA
Organism: Craterocephalus amniculus; assembly: GCA_036024015.1. Classification (NCBI taxonomy): domain Eukaryota; kingdom Metazoa; phylum Chordata; class Actinopteri; order Atheriniformes; family Atherinidae; genus Craterocephalus; species Craterocephalus amniculus. Next base: position 2,249 of record JAVQJG010036551.1, read on the forward strand.
TTGTTTCAATCTGTCTTTCGGGCGTCCTAATTATGGGAATCGAGAATTGATTTCCATCTGCTGTAACATCTATGTGGGTAGGCCTCGAGTTTCAACGAACAAGATGAGTTTCTGTGGGTTTAAGGGGTGATAGTCACAATATACACAGTGAGATTATTAGTCCATTTATCTTCCGCAGCCCTCGACAAGCAACTTCATATACATCATGCACGACTGCTGACTCCAAGTGTGAATGGGGAGTGGATGTGGTCTGAGTCTGTCCTCTCATATTGGCTGATTAGATTTACTGAACGGGTCAGAAAAACTTCCCACTCATTTACAGTACAACACAGTCCTTCGGCATCCGTCTCAGTTACACTTAAACAATTGAAGCAGTCCCCCACCCCACCAACTATAATGCAATTCCTAGCTCTTATAATTGATACAGCATGATGAACTTTAATTAGATGCTTTTGAAAAGATGAACCCAATTCAGCACTTTTGCTTGGATTACAAGCAGCGGTGCTTAGAAAGAGGAAGGGAGGGGGGCAGTATTGATCCATATGCATTGTCTCATTAATTTTGTCAGAGGTGTGGATTGCTGGTGATCAATACCCAGCGACTGCATCTTTATTCTTCTGTGTAACCTATTACTGTCTGTGAAATGTGAGGACCGCACCACAATTAGAGATGTGGAGCAGGCAAGGCCAATCAATAGCGTAGATGTATGATCGGTGCAGCAGGAAGCAACGACTAGTAGGAGATGTGGGGAGTATTCATTCAAGGCTAAAGGCTAGTTTGGTTGAGTGACTCTGCCTTTGTAAAAGGCTTCCATGGTTTCCCTTAAAGCTCGGCTATAATAAGATGTGGGATACTCAAGGCTGTCACACAGGGGCTTCAGACTCCATGGTCATTTCCATCTATCTGCTGCTGTTATTAATGTAATGATCTGCTACCTTCTTTCCTTTAACTTGATTTATTGCACAGTAGAATAAAACTTGTGGGTTCATACAGACCCCAAGAGTAAGCATGCCTGTCTATATCTACTCATGAGCCACTTTATTTGCTTCCCCTTATCATTTATTTATAAACACAAATATTAGTTAGTCACAGGGCAGAAACTCGATGCATTTAGTTATGTAGACATGATCAACATGATTAACTGGAGTTCAATCTGAGCATCAGAATGAGGAACAGAGGGGATTTAAGTGGCTTTGATCATAGCATAAGGATGGTCTGAGTATTTCAGTTATTGCTGATCTACTGGGATTTTAATACACAGCCATCTCTAGGGTTTACTGAGAATACTCTGAAGACGAGAAAATATCCAGTGAGCAGCAGCTGTCTGGACCAGAATGTCTTGTTGATGTCAGAGGTCAGAGGAGAATGGGCAGACTGGTTGGAGATGATAGAAAGGCAACAGTAGTAATTCAAGTAACCACTAGTTCCGACCGAAGTGTGCAGAATAATGTCTCTGAACACACAATGTGTTGAACCTTAACTCCTTGGCTGCCAAAGACGTCTTTTGAAATCTTTTCAAATTCGCAAGAAACCCTCCTAAAGACGTCTTTCACTTTTTTTGACGGAGTTAGCAGGACACTCTGGTGACGCAAAGTATGTGTTGCAGCGCTTCTATGAAAGACACTTTTAATGCTGGCAGCCAGTGAGTTAAAGCAGACGGACTCCAGCAGCAGAAGATCACACCGGTTACCACTCCTGTCAGCTAAGGAAACTGAGGCTACAATTCACGCAGACTTATCAAAATTGGACAACAAAGGAGTGAAAAATGTCTGAGTCTCCATTTCAGCTGCAACAACTAGATGGTCAGCTTGGGATTTAGTGGACACATCATGAAAGCATGGATCCAACCTGTCTTGTTTTAATGTCTCAGGCTGCTGTGGGTGTAATGGTGTGGAAGATATTTTCTTGGCACCGTTTGGGTCTCTTAGAACCTGCAGTACTGAGCATGTTAAAATACTATACCCTACCTGAGTATTGCTGCTGATCATGTCCATCCCTTTCTGAGCACAGTGGAGCGTCTTATGATGCTACTTCTAGTAGGATGATGTGACATGTCACAAAACTCAGGTCATCTCCAACATGATGATTAGTCCACTGGACTCCAACGGCCCCCATAGCCACCAGATCTAATATTCCACCTTTGGGATGTGGTTGAACAAGAAATTCTCATCATTCCTGTACAGCAACTGTGTGATGTTAACATGTCAATGTGAGGCTAAATCTTTCCAACACTAGTAGCAGTGAGGCAAATTTGATAAAGTGGCTACTTAGAGTGTATTTTCAGAGTTATGGAAATCAAATCAAATCTTGTGCATATTATATAATATATTTGCATTGTATTGCTATATAATCTGTTCATGTTCTGTTTTATAAGTCAAAGTGCACAGCAGGTGTATGAAAAATAGGTTTATGGGGCAGAGTGCTCTGCTTCATCAAAAAACCAAGACCCGTGGACTTCAGCATCTCCAGAGTAAGTCTCTGCCTGGTGTTTCTCTGAAATGTGAAAGTGTTATGCTGAACAACTCAGATACTTGCTACACTGTAACGCTTACATACATCAGTGGGTTTATTTTCATCAACTAAAAGCGGATGATTTTAACCCCAAGTGGTAGACCTATTGATTTCTTAGAGTTAACAGGGAATACACTGATGTTGGTTCACTTAATACAGCTAAACTTTTATTGACCGTACATACCGGTAGTTACAAGTCAAATTTATAGAAAGATCTCTAGATCTTTAGCTCTCTATTTTGTAAAGGCTGTTTCCATGTATACATGATATTTGATATCTCTGTTTTCACTTGCTGTTATCCCTGTAGTTTAAAACAGATAATAGCCAGTGGTTTTCCAGGCTCACTTAAAAAATATGCATCCAAAGAGTGTGGAAAGGGGAAAATACTGAATGTCGAATGTGGGCTGACATAACCAGGGGCCTGATGGAGAAGGACTAGTGAAAATTAAATTAAAAATCTCCAGATTTTTAACCTCTGCTTCAACAAAAAAGTAATGAGCAGGAAATTGTCTTTTTTTAAGTCTTTATTTTTACGCAATGTAAATTGAAAAATAATTAGCATAATGTAAAGTTTATTACTATGTAATCTGTCAGAATTATTGTAGTACAAAAGATATCCACCAGGTGGCAGAAGACAAATTTCAGATTACATACAACAAAGTTTTTGACCATAGTATTTACTTTAAAATGCTCCCATAAGTCTCAGAAACACTATTTATGTATATAATATGATACACAGCATTAAATGGTTAAGATACACGTTAACATGCTATGGCAACCGAAATTATAAGAAAATAAAGCTCTCAAAGTTGGACCAACACTCCCAGTGACTGTCTTTGGAGGTTAATGTAATCCTACTTATATGTGCTTAATTAACTTAGATTAATGACAGAATGCTGATAAGAAGAATATAAAAAAAGTGTAACCCCAGTGATAATGTCCACCACGTGGTTGTCAAAGCATCAAAGTATCCTTCACTTATAAAATGTTTTGAGCTGTAAGGCTAACTAACTAACAGGTTGGTGCAGCTTGTTAGTTGTTTGTCAGGTAGAAGGAAGCAAAATGGAAAATTCTCATTCACTGCAGGCAAACTGGGATGAGGACAGTGGTCCCATTAAGTGACCAAACCCAACTCTAACCATAGCTGGACTTAAAAGCACATATACCCGAGAGCCCGGTGCCACAGACAGTACAATGCAGTAATATGAGTGAGGCTGATGTTGGGAAATGCTTACTGTGGCAATGATGCTGTTTTCTATAAGTAATGATTTAAACAGGTGACTTGTAATTAAACCCCAGTCAGCAACTTTATCCTTTACCAGGCTTAAATTGACTTTATAGCTGAGCGGTTTTGATTAGCAATTCACTTTGTGCGCATATTTACTATCAGCCGTCTCCACTCCCAGCATGCTGTTTGTGAAACATGGTGGTCCCATCCCACATGCTGTGTGTGTGTGTGTGTGTGTGTGTGTGTGTGTGTGTGTGTGTGTGTGTGCGTGCGTGCGTGCGTGCGTGCGTGTGTGTGTGTGTGTGTGTGTGTGTGTGTGTGTGTTTATCCTTTAGAGAGGATAGTCATCCTTAGAATTTGACGATTATTAGCAAACTAATTAATGACAAAGCACATGAGTAACTGCACAGTCTGGGAAAATGATTGGATGAGATATGTTGGAAAACAGGTGGCTCTAACATGGTGATTGTGCAGTAATCATAGGCCACAGCAACTACAGCCTCTGCTACACAGATCCTCACAGACCATGCATGCTTTTATACAGCGGCTTTTAAAGGATGGCATGTGTGGATAGACAGATTGATTATGATGATGATTAGGTTTAGGTCCAGTTATAAGTACGATGTTATGAATTTTGTTCATTTAATCACCTCAACTTCAATTGTTTGACCTGAGCTGTTTCATTTTGTTTTGGCTGCTTCACTTGACTGATTGACTAGTATGTGCAATAGCATGTAAAAAGTCGTGTTTTGGTGCGTTTAGCACAATAACATGTTATATCAGTGGCTTTGAGTAAACAGGCTCAGATTTGGGCTTTTTAAAAATGTTTTCATTGTTGGCTCTGTAGATGTCTGCCACCATAACTCTTCCCGACGGTCCACGGGCTTGTGTATTGAAAATGTGTTATGATATGTTGGAAGGATGAAAGCTCTTACTATGATGACAAAATGAATGATATTTAAGGTAAGACAGGTTATTAGGGCTGTGGCGCTATCTTGCTATTTTTCTGAATGTTTTCATGTAATCAGTGTTGCTGAGTTACATGTTGACAGCTGCAGAGGGAAATATCATCACAGCACGGCCCGAAGCGTCCTCGCCCGACTTATTTTCATATCTGCAGCACAGCGGCTGCTAGCATATTAGCCTGTCCTTTTCTGCCAGTCCCTGCTGTGGTTTACAAGTGAATGGAATGACTATAAATCACAGCTAAACACAGCACAACTAAGATTATGTTTAGAATAACACCACCATAAATCTTCCCTGCTGCTGACTGGACTACACAAAAAGACAAGTTTATTCTGAGGTTTGTAATATAATTTCCAGTTCAGATTACCCTGACGTTGATGGATTGTATCATTATTCCGGCAAAAATGCAAACTGACTTTTTTTGTTGACAGGCTGACAATTTGACATTAGTTTATTGTGCGGGTGGCTTCCTCTGTCAATAGTCCGTGGGAATAAAATTCAAATCAATTACAAATGCCATATTTAGAAGTTTTCTTTAAATGTAAAAACTGGTGTTGAAATATTGTTCCCCGTCATTTTACCATGTCTACACATCCTGTATGTGCTGTTAAAAGTCCTGTGTTGTAAGTGAGAGACAGCTTACAGATAGTGGTAAACTGTGTCTAACAGCATCTTTTCTTTCTCTTTCGGAGGGCGGAGGCACTTAGTGGAGAACGTTGATGGCTATTGGTCATTTGCGTATGGATTTCACTGCCACGTTTGAGAAGCTGCGGCTCTCAGGTAGTCACTGCAGCATGAAAAGCAATAAATAGCAGAGCTATCTCACTGTTAGAGTCCACTTACCTCCTGAGGGCCCAGTGCTTTATATGTAAATGAGACTGCCTTGTAACAACCACACAAACTCACACACACACACACACACATTATACCTTGCTCTTTCCTGTTCAGGCATGCGCACACATTTGCAAAGTGATGCTGATGATGTGCTGCCTTAAATGGAAACAAAATGTTCAATGAAGTCCTTTCCCCCAGCAGGGTTGACACGAGGTGACTGTGTCCTCCCATGTTCAAGTGCATTTCCTCTGTTTTCCTTCTTTTTTCTTCCACTTCACACTTTGACTCAGAAACAATTAAATTGGACGGCCAAGCTGCTAATATCCAGTAGAGTTCTTTGGGTGGTTTCAAACAACGGTGGTCTTCTTTGTTTTGAGTCCACAAGTGCCTTTTCAAAGCAGGCCTTTGTGCTTTCAATCACAATATTCAGAGCAGAAATGAAAGCCAGAGCCTTACATGCAGTCCCACCCATCTGAGGTATAACAGTGACCTGAGAAAGTTGGAACGTGATGCCACTTAATAACATACATATCAGTCAAACTGCAGAGAAAGGCAGCATTGACCCTATGACCACCACTCATTCCTGCGGCATCTTTATGACAGAAAGGGTGGAATGGGGAGCAGCGAGGAAAAACAAACTTAAAAAATGACTGGGTATTTAATTAAGCATGACAACATAGCTTGGCTTAACAAGCATTTCTTTCCCGACTGAAGTCTGCCAACCGCTCTCTGTAGTTCCTCTTTTCAGTGGCTCTGGGCAAGTCAGCATCCGCCTCATTTCGCCACAAAAAATGAATGGGAAGCTTGCGAAAGCTTTGTAAATATACATGGAAATTAAACAAGACTGCCAACATCTTGGTAAACTGAGAATGAAGCTTTTAGTGAAAAAGAAAATCATGCTATATGTTGGTAATAGAGACTTCAGTTTCCTGATGTACAGCTGCAAAACATGTGTTGTGCTTTCTTCTGCTTCTCATTGAAGGCGAACACTGACCTTTCCAGAAGACTTTAGCTAAAGACAAATGATGATATACAGTAGAAGTCAACTAATCATTAACTAACATGATGGGACACGTAATAACAGGGGTTGTCCAGGTAAAACTCATTTTTGAGAATCAAAATGACATGACATATATAACCAGTTTCACTGGTTTGGCAATGACTGTGTTTACATGCAGCCAGTAACACTTTTCATAACCGGAATATAAGCAATAACCCTGTTGCACACGGTCATGTAAACAAAGACAGAAACCAGAACATTACTCCTTTTCCAGCCTGATTTGGTCATGTAAACACGTGTTGGAATATCTCCATTGCAAGGAATATTAAATTGTGTTCTGTGCATGTTCTGTCCGTGAGAACATGCAGACAGAACAAATATTTACAAATACAACCAAATTCCAGAGATCTTTCTGGGAAACACTTATCTCCACCGCTGGCACTTAAAAAACGTTTAACCATTCATAAAAAGCCGTTCCCATCAGTCTGGACTGCGCACCTTTATCCAAAGTGTCTGGAGGGCTCTGGTGGAAACTGGAATTGTGGATAAGTATGACACAACTTTGGCCCTTTCCCATTTCCACAACACCAAAGCACACGCAAAAGCGATCAGTCCCAGATAGTGTACTTTCCGCCTTCTGTTGCTGTTGCCATGGATACAAGAAAAACTGGAAAATGTTGCATATTTATGTCATGATGGTCTCTGTGCGTCATGGCTTGGGTCGAAATAATACAACTATCATGTATACAGGAGTAACTGTCTGTAAACAGAACTCCAAAAGTTTAAGAAACCGGAATATTGGCCTTAACCAGAATATTGATTGCAAGTAAACGCAGTCATTCACAGAAACAACACATGAAGTTCTACTGTTGTTTTACAAGCTGAGCTGGATAAAGCACACATGATAAGAAATCTTAGGCTGTGTCCGAACGTGCACCCTAAGCCCTAACCCCTCAATCACTACATAGGGCTGCACTACATAGCGCACTATGTAGGGCACTCATTCTGACGGCGATTCGGACACGAAGCTCACTACTTTTTCCCCGCCGCGGATCACGTGACTACCAGCCGTTGCCATAGCAACCCCAGACGCTGTGAATATATCGGACCCTATCGTCGGTCCAGATCAAATCTACACTGTCATTAAAATAATATATTATATCCTTAAATATGGTTTATTCCTTTTTTGTTCAGATGTGTTCATATAATATGACAGCCCGACAGTTTTTATTTTTATTTCAACCTGCTGCTCTGATGTTCATGACGCCCGTCAGAGGATGCAGAATTTTCCAACAGAGAAATGGAGCCACTTCTAAACTTTAGCATCTTATTACAGACAAATTAAACTATTATTGATAAAAATAAGAAAACGACAGCAGATCAGAGGACACGTGTGGGGAATGCCGCTTGTAACGTTAGCAATACATCACGTTAGCTCCTGCCCGCAATGCATTGTGGTCAATCTTGCCCTGTCTAGTGACCATTGATGCTCACTACTTTTCAAGATGCATTGTGGGTAACTTTGAGTGCACTATTTTTTTCCTTCTTGACATTCGGACACCACTACAAAAATGGCGTGAGCCCTATATAGTGCACTATGTAGGGAATAGGGCGCACATTCGGACACAGCCTGAGTCAGGGAGAAAGTGCTGGTGATTCAGTCATTGTTGATGTGAACCTTCAGGTGAAGCTGTTTGATCTACAGCTGACCTGGGGTCCACCAGCACCTCCACAGCACGGCAATGCCACTTAGTGGAAAAATCCAAATTGCACCAACAAGTGAGAACCTGTTCCAAGATTCCATTTAGGGTCAAAGATCATGTGTGTTACATATTGCTGATGTGATGTAAAACAAATTTTAGACATGTTTCTGATAATAAAATCGTATCTTATCTTATTGTTATTAGTTTTAGCAGACTTAGAATTACAACTGAGTCACTGTCGTACAGTGAATAAAAACCTGAACCCTGACGGACTCCAGTGCTTCTGAATAAAGAAGGAAGTGTGATTGAAAACTAAAGTTGAGCTTATTACTATATAAATAAGTCAAACCTAATCTAGTTTATACAGATTTGTTTTAAAACTATGTGTATAATAATTATGCTGGCATTACTTTTACTCTGTTTCCTTATATGCAGACTGATACTGATCCAGGTCCTGAGGCGGCTTTTCCTTCATAAACTCCTGAATTAAAATATTATTCTGTGGTTTCATAATGTGAGAGCCACTGGTCAAAAAACCTTCATCACCTGGGGCAGAGGAAGGCAACTTTGGTCCTCAAGAGATGCAACTTTTACACGTTTCCCTACTTCAACAAATCTTATTTAAATGAATGATTCGCTGAGCAGAACTTGATAAACTTTGCTAGAATAAGGTAGGTTAGTGCAGGGAAATCTAATCTAAATCTAGTCTCTTGGTGTTAGACCTGGAAAGGTCTTGTCGCATCTGTCCCCTGCATTGCAACCAAGCTGCTCTCATCTTCTGACTGAGGTGCTTTTGCGAGGTCCTGTCCGTTGGCTGAGAGATGCAAACATGCTTCATATACAAAACCATGCTGCATTTACAAACAGAAACACATGCAGGAAAAAGTGCAAATACAGAAGATTCCAGCAGAAACACAATTGTGATGCAAATACACAGGATGCTGCGGCATAAACAGAACAAATGCAAGAAAATGCTGCATATTCACTCACACAAGAGGAGCTCTGGGCCTCCAGGGGCAGCACTTAGTTTTCACCCGAGTGACAGACAAGGGTGAAAAAAAAGAGGTATTTGAGGGATTTTGAGAAATTTGAACACAGGGAGAGAAACAACACCTCCCTGAGCTGGGTTCTGCTGGAGGTTTTGCCTTCCTGTTAAAAGGGAGTTTTTCTCCCCACCGTCGCCTGAAGCAGCTCAGAAGGG
>JAVQJG010036552.1:0-24562 GCA_036024015.1 Craterocephalus amniculus
GGGACAGTTGTGCAGAAAGCACCAACACCCAGATCCTACATCATCAACACTGATGAAGGTTCAGTTAGGCGTAACCGCACACACGTGCGCCCAGTTCACAACACACAGACACCAGATGTAACCATTACACCGGAGGTCACCCCAGGTGACACAGGCACACCCGCATGCACCACTACAGAAACAAACAGACATACGCATACAAATAAAGATGCATCCACCACATACATTACAGCATCAGGAAGAGTCTCACGCCCTCCCAGACGTTTGGATTTATAAGACTCTTTTGGGACTTTTTTTTTTCCTTTCTTTTTTTGAGTTAAAAAAAAAAAAAAAAAAGAGGAGGAAATGTGTTCTAATGGTTTGAGTGAATGTATGCAATTGTCAGAGTAATAAGACACTCAGGGTTCAGTTACAGAGAGTAATGGTTATACAAAAGGAACATATATGAGTAAAATAGTATGGGAATATGGTAATGTTTATGCAGTGTAAATGTGAGCATGTAAGGATAAAAGGGTTAGGAAAACACTTGTGAAAATAGGGAAGATTCTACTTAAGGGGGAGGTGTTGTGTAACGGAATGTTAATGAAGGCCCATGTGTTATACCTCGGACCCATTTGAGTGTTACACGCAGTCTGCCGGAGGCTCGAGAATAAACGGTTAGCAGCAAGTACGATCTCCGTCTTTCTTTTGGCTTTTAGAACCCACGGAAAAGAGATATAACACAACAGGAGTCGACCAGAAAAAATCTTAACTCGTTAATGCTCTAATCTGAAGCCCAGTAAAACTGCTTAATCAGGATTGTGCGTTTTGCCCGAACCTCAGTGATGATCTGGCAGGACCGGTGAGCACCAGCACAACCCGTATCAGATTTCATATCACGTATTGTTGGATTCATACAGGTTTGTTTTTTGTCAGTGGTGAGAAGAAGAGCTGATCTCCACGAGACATAAAGCTAAAGATGCAGCATTCTCTTCAACATGTTCAGCCACTGTACTCTTTTTGTTTTGTACTCTATTAAAGCAAGAGGCAAACATTCAGGAAACCAAATAAATCTGAGCTATCCAACCATTTTTAACACAATCTCAGACCATAATCAGTTTCTCTGGGATGTGGATGGAAAGGTCAGGTGTTGCAAAAGTTCTGAAGTTCATAAATACTTCAAGCTCACAACAGCCATAAAGCTGCTTAGTTACTCTGAAGATAATTAAATATTAATCATGAAACTCATTTTTGCCTCCAGGAGAAGCAGAAGCAAACTATTACGCATCATCTCATTATTTAGTACGATGAAGTTAAGAGGACAGGTGATTCAGAGCATCAGGAACACTTGTGGGATTACTTGAAAAGAAATTCAATTGCATTTGCTCTATTGTGAGTCACTCGTTCTCACCACACAAACGGCACCAAACCTTTGCAAAGAGATATTGAAGCGAGTTGGAAGCTGTTTGGAAATTACTTCTATTATTCTAGTTACAGAAAGTTTGGAATAAAAGAGAAAGCAGGATTTCAGAGCAGATCTGCTAGACGAGGATAAATTAATGCATGCTACTAGGAATATAAGAATGTCTGCAGATAAGAGCAACACAAATTTAAAAAAAATTAAACTACAGATAAAAATTTTATAAAAATGGTTAACTAAAGTTAAAATGAATAAATAAATAAATGTACAATAGATAAGTAAAAACTATCATTAAAACAGTTAAATAACTTGAAATAAATCTAAAAACTCGACGATTTAACGAGTAAGATAAAAAACATGACAGCTTGTTGACATCTGTTTTACAGTAGATTCTTTTGTACACAGCGGTTCTCATATGTTTACACTGAAAAGGAAAAAAGCAGGAATGGAAAGAGTTCCCATCACACAAACGTACCCCTGAGCTGGCCTTGTCTCAGCCTTGAAATACCTGCGATGCTGTCACACAAGCAGAAACAAGGCGGCTGTTGTGTCCATGTGCTCCTTTGTTTGCGTGACCCGGCTGGTCTGCTTAGCGTGACCAAACAGAAGGCTGCGCACTGGCGGCCGCGGCAAATTCCTTGTCCCATCGGGCGTGACTCGTGCTGTCGTTCCGTTTGGACTTTGTGGGAAACTCAACTCAGAGCTGCAAGACAAAGATGACTTACATCTCCACATGAGTTTCGATGGATACGCACACTCGCTGCAATACTTATCCAACATTTTACTTTCTGCTTGCAGAATGTAGCAGATATTCAGATTTCTTTCTTCAAATCTGACTGATTTGTATAATTGGAAAGAAAAATAAATGGTTCAACCAGATTTACAGACAAACCCAAAAAAGTCTTGGTTGATAATTGATCAAGCAGAAGAAGTAAAGGGAGGCAGATGACCAAATAGATGATCGGATTAACAACATGATCCCTGGCAGCTGACCCGCCTGCAGCAGTGTGTGATGCTGCAACCATCCCGTCTGCAGAGCAGCACAGAGCTCGGCTTTGTGTCACAAGCTAGAGCTCATTACAGAGCTAAAGAGTCGTTGTCACGGGGGCCACTGTCTGGGGCCCTGTCCTGATGATGAATACAACTCTAAAGCATGTCACAATATGTCTGAACAAGAGCTTTTTTATCTATATTCCAACTATGCTGACTGTGTGAAATAAATCTAGGTATTTACAACACATCAGAAGGACACCTAGCAGAATAATGCAGTTATGGATAAGAGGTGTGAGCTGCCCATGTATGGCGAAATGAGATATGTCTTGTATTGGCACCCAGCTTAGTGGGATATATTAGGTACAAAGTTTACATTTTGGCCATAAAGCTGACTTGCTAGAAGCAGAATAATGGTATAATGGAATAACCTGAGTAAACCTTTTGCTTCTCTTGTGTGAAAAAGATCCATTGTGTTTAACATGTGCAGCATTCTTATCTGGACAATCTGCACCAGAAGCTCAGGATCAGTCCCAAGAACAAAGCCCAGCTCTTCTGATCCGTTTGTTCAGGTTCTTTAAACTTCTGGGTGTGATCCTGCTGCAATAGGAGCATCAGCAGAAGGAAGGGAAACTGGCTACAGTGTGATGGATGGCCGAGGCTCACGATGCACGTGGGTAGAGAAAGCTGGCCTGTGTTGTCTGAGCTAGTAAAATTGCTTTTCTGGCTCAAATTACTGAAAATGTCAATGCTGGTTCAGAAAAATGTCAGTTGACACAATGCATTCCTGCTAGAGTGTGAGGCTGTGTGCAGACCTGTCAGAGAGCTCATGCCGAACCATGTCCACCATTGAAAGTGCTCACAATGCACATAGACTGGGTCTAATCCAGGCCACTGTTGGGGCATATTTCCTGGTTCTGGCACTCATTTGGGACAAATATTCTTTGCTGTCAGAGTCTTATGAAAGCAGTTTTCTGCTGCATCATGTGGACAGTTCAGATGGCAGGTGAAGGGTGATGCTTTGAGCATTGTTCTGTTGGGAACCTCTGGATCCTGCCAGTAATGAGGATGTTAGGTTGTTATTATCCTTCATGCTGGCCCAGTACACCCCTTCATAGCAACGGCCTTGTGTAGCAGGAAAATACTAAAATGGTTCAAGAAGCACAGCAAGTAGCTAAAGGAAGAACACGGATGTCTGCTCCACACCTTGTTGGACTACAGTTTTCTGGCTCCATTGGCACAATGCATAGTTCTAGTGGAGTCCATGCCTTTGTGATCAGGGCTGTTTTGCTGGGAAAAGATAGAAAATACTCAGTATTAATCCCTGTTTCCACCAAGGAGTCTGGCTCGATTCAGTGCAGTCTGCTTCAGAGACTTGTTTTGTTGTGTTTACACAACTGACCGCACCCCTGTGTGAGACATGGGGTTTAACAGTGTAATTTGAATGCCTTCCTTTTTAACACATAAGAATGTGACACAGAAACAGAGGAGGACATTGGGCATCCAGCAGTCTGTGTTCTTTCTTCTGCTTTGCAGAACAGAAAGATCCGTGGTGCATGTGAACACATCGTAGTCGTGTGTACTAAACCACATGGAATGTCTCCACCCTTTAGGGTTGGATCAGTAAGACTGGGACACCAGCAAGAGGGTCCTAACAAAGTAAGAGGGGTCTGATTGGACATTCTGGCACACTTCTCTGTTTTAGTCTGTGGAAAAAAAAAGTTTCCCAACCTGAACCAATGAGTGGAAACAGGGATGTAGGTGGTTGCATTACTTCTTTTTGTTAGTTTTTCATTGAAACTTCAACAGACATAAAAAAAAAAAAAAAAACTAAACTGATTTGATCAATTTCTGCAGGGCAGAGAAAATACATGATGAACAGTGAAAAATGCTCCAATCGGAGCCTTTAGCCAGAGCTAAAGTTTGCTTCTAATGGAGCTGAATGACAGCTTGGCCGAATTCCAGAGGATTCAGGGGCCAGAGTGAACCAGTTGTCCCAGCACGGTTGTAGGCCAGAGGACCCGGGAGAGCCTAGCTGTTACATGCTAATGTTCTGTACGTCAAAGCTGTATAAGGTTTCACATGGGGGGGGCAGGGGACTATAGCCTGGTACAACATTCAGCTGCAGGGAAGTACGCAGTCAGGAAGTGAACAATAATTCAAAACAGAGATCCAACAAAAGAGGGCCTTCAGATGTGTTGACTTTAAACCATGTCATTTATCCACACGTTCATTGTCTGTTCAGAAAATACAAATGCACAAGAAAAGAGTATGAAAAGGTCACGCATAAGGTTTCACATGAAAAACAGTGATCACGCCTTGGGAAAACCCTGGAATATGCTGTGCACACGCCAGAACGTCACTTTTTGTCTGCTCCACTATAACCATTATGAATATCTGATTGCTCGCAGCCGCTGTGTGCCATAATTAATGCAGCTCCCAACCAAAGCAGGTGAGAGATTTGAGTTTGGACTCTTAAATAAAATGATTTGAGCAACTGGGAGTTAAGGAGAGAGACAATCTTTCCGACCCGAAGCCATTGACGTCCACTCTGTACCCACCGCATTTGAATGTTAAAAGCAGAATTTCGTTTTTTTTTTTTACCTCAGGTCTGTTTTCATCTATCTTCTCATACATGTGAGTGATGGAGAAAGGAGCGTTCAAGAAAGCTCCAGTATTTAGCCGGCAGGCAGCTAGCAGCCCAGCTAATTATAAGTATCAGGCAATTGCTCCCGTGTAAGTTTGCCCTAAAAACATGCTTTTTTTCCCACACTGAAGTGCTCTACTAGTCTCAAACGAGTGTCCGACAACATACTAGAGAGGAGAAATGAAGAAAAGTATCTGTAATAGCTGGTGATAGCCAGGTTTTGTTATGTTTTGGTGTCTGTGTCCAAATCTCATGGGACTCGCGTAAAAATACCTGTGGGACATTCTACTGCCTGACACCAATCGGCAGGTAATACAGATACTTTTGTTAATTTCTCCTCTCTTGTACGTTGTCGGACACTTGTTTGAGACTATCAGAGCAATTCAGTTTGGGATAAAAAGCATGTTTTCAGGGCAAAATTACACGGGAGCGGTTGCCCGATTCTTACCATTAGCAGTGCTGCTAGCTGCCTGCCCAGCTAAATACTGGAGCTATCTTAAACGTTCCTTTCTCCATTACTCACATGTATGAAGGGAAAGATGAAAACAGACCCCAGGTTTTAAAAAAGCGAAGTTCTCCTTTAATGTTTTGCTATTTTCTAAAGAGTCAAGGTTTATTCACCTCTAAAATCCACTCTAACCAGAAACATGCACATGGAAATCTGACACATTCTATATGCACACAAGCTTCTCCTCACGCTTTGTGTCACTGTGGAAACAAAGCGATCCAGTTCAGTGAGCAGTCAGTAAAGCGTGAGCTGCTCGGTGGCTTGGGAGGTCTCCGTTTCTGGCCGTTTGGAGCAGGATCGTCTGCTTAGTGCCATTTTACTGTGCTGCGTTCACTGTCCTTGCTTAGAGGCCGATTCAGTAGTTCAGTTCAGTTCAGTAGTGTTTTACTGCGATCTAAAGAGGCGCTGCTTTTGCACTGACGTGTGCATGGGGGGGGGTAAGTGGGCCTGCTTGTGCATTCATATAAAGCATGGGGGCCGGAGCTGTAAGTGGCTCTTCTGACCTTCCACAATACAAACACTGGCTGAAAATGATAAAGAAGCAGTCACACTATAACAAATGCAGATTTTAGAAGTTTTATAATGGTTTGACTGCATTGAATTTCCACGAAGGCTGTACTGTAACCACTGATCAGCACGGTCGGGTCGGTATGATTCGGTATGCTGTTTCATGTCTCCATTATAAAAGGGACCTACCGTTTCTGGGCTCCCTTCAGTTGTAGGTCCACAGGAAAATGGCATGGTACAGTTGGGCCGGAACCACTGACGTTACACAATATAATTCATTAGCGGACAGAAAAACGTCACAACAAAGGCAAGCATGAAACAAACACCACAAATGCTTGTTTGTAGCATCTTGTTTGTTGTCATTGCACAAGTACAACACCATGTTCTGCATTTGGTTTAACCCCCACATAAGCCCCCCCCCACATAACTTGCTGTAGAAAAGCTCACCTGAATATGCTGGACCATCCAAACCCCTCTAAACTGTCTGCTCAGTCGTAACAGGGCTTTAAAGAACCAGTAATGTAAATAGTTTTTTTTTGTTTTTCTTATCATTAGATCAGAGACTACATTATTATTATTTTTGTCATTATTATTATTATTATTATTATTGTTGTTGTTGTTGTTGTTGTTGTTATCATTATTATTACAATTTATTTTTAGCATAATTTTTCTAAAATATCTACATCCTAGCAGATGTATCTATCCAGTTTTTGCAAATGTTTAATGTCTTTCTTTATCTTAAAACAAACCTAAAAGTAAAATTTCCTTAAGTAGACATTTAGCAAAACTTACAATTACAAGCTGTAATCTTTCAAAATGTTATGTAATATTTCAGTTTTATTTAGCTGGGCTGATGGGAACATATGGCTCTTTGGTTTATAAAGGGTGCAGACCCCTTCTATGGAGGGATACAATTGCATTAAATTCATTACTTAAATTTTTTTTTTTAACTCTGACGTGAAAGTCTTGATTAACTGAGTTGATATATAGATTCACCAAAACTAACTAATATGACATGGTTCATTATTTTAAAACTAATCAAGTGCTAGCATATCATTACATTAGCACTGCCATGTAGCCCCATTTCTAGAACTTCTCTTCTAGAAATGTTTAGCCAAATGTCAACATTTTTAAAAGATGACTAATTGGGAAGCTACTTAATCATTTTCTTCAACTTAGGTGGCACCTGTGATGTCTGATCAGATTTCAGAGCACTGTCCCTACAGACTAGTAAAAATCCAACCAAATTAAAGAGCTCTCTGGGGCACAATAACAGACCATCGGTGTAAAGCTCTGCAGGTTTTATGTGAAAAATATTTGCATATCAGTCATTTCTGGATGGTTGAGCGTTGGAGGAGGCATGAAGCAGAAATTCTAACCATGTCATTGAACTTTGCTTCAGGAGAAATCATGTCAGACACCTGAGTTTTGTACTCGTATATCTGAGCTTGTCTACAAGGGACACAGTGAAAAGATGTGAGGTTTCATTACATGTTTGCATGGAGGTTGGTGAAATGCTTTCAGTCCGGGGGTGAAAAAGTGAAAAAGTAGGTAAGTTAAAGTCATCTTCCAGTGAAGGGATTGGTATTAACTTCAGAGGCAAAATAATGAGGACAGGAGAAGCCATGTGTGCCCTGAGGGAAGATCTTACTGGATGATGCTGAACTAAATTTGATGCTGACTTGGAAATATTTTGACATGACCTGGGGTCGTCTGTGTTTGGCTTCTTATGTGTGAGATTAAGGAAAGTATTCTATCTAACATGATACAGTGTATATAGCAGGCATATCTTTTTATATTTATCAGAGCAAATTTACATGGTGTGCAGGCTGGAAAGTTCTGGCTGTGACACACGAGGAATTGTCAACTAACTTCATACAACTTTCTGCTAATTGTTTTGAATGTATATTCCATTTATTAAGAAGATTTATGAGGCCATAAAAGCAAATTGAAATGCCCTTTGTAAACAGCATCAAATTATTTAAGTCCTAATTTTTGCAGTGAAATAGGAAACATACAGCTCAGAATGAACAGACAGCTTTTTGGAAGAGATGTGAACTACAGAGATGTTTGTGGTGGCCAACTAATCATAGAAGTTAGTATGAAAAAGCGACTACACCCTCTGTTGTTTACATAGGTTTACTCATCAAGACCTAATATAAACTCATCTTTTCTACTGTCATGGCAATGAGGAGGAAGGGTCCAAAGGCAGGATGGAGAGATAGAAAGTAGGCCGATGTGTAAGATTCATTTAATAAAACACAAAATTTCATAACTTTGAGGACACAAGGACAACCAGGACAGGACAGACGAGACTCTGGCACTGAAAAAAAACCTTCCTGTATTTATACAAGGTGAGTTAATTACAAATAAGAAGAAGGTGTGGCAACGAGTACCTAAAAAGCAGGTGTAACATGACCGGGAGGCAAACTTAATATGATACACAAGGGGAAAACCTCTACAGCAAACAGGAAACAGGACGAACAACAAGAACTAAGCTAACACGTTGATCGCCATGGAAACTGTCCTGCATAGACGTGACAACAATCTAATGGGTCCAATTCATTTTAATCAGGTGTGCTGGAGCAGGGAAGCCCCTAAAACCTGAAGGACAGGGGCTCTGGAGGAGCAGAGTCTGAGATCCCCACCGTAGATCAAATATGACCTCGGATAAACAACGACACATGACATTATGCATCATGTCAAAACCTGAGCCCAACTGCAGAAGCAGTGTGGGGGAAATAAAAACACCGTAACTGCTTCTGTGGGACTAAGGAGGGTAGAAGAGCATGTAGAGCATTCAGGTTGTTACCGTAATGATATGTGTTTAGTTAAGGCAAAATACAGCATACAAGCATATGTTAGCATATATTTCACTTTATTACAAATTAGAAAAAATCATTGAAAGTCTGTTTTAATAAGTGAATATCCTAATGATTTTAAAGTAATGTTTTATCATAAATGGATTTCATTTCTTTGTTGGTGATGAAACTTCTTTTATATTTGTTTTTAGTTTTACTAATTGTTTTAGATATAATGTTACTATACTGTATTGCTTTTTTGGTATCATCTTGTGTAATTCATCATGTATGAAGAGTAGCTAGTGGCAGCTAATGGGCATCCGATGAACCATAACCTCGTCAAGCATGTTTGTGGAGGGTAAAGACACGGGGGCTTTTTTGCACTCATGTGTTGGGCTAATGCAACATGACAACGATAGATAGCACACATCAAAAATCACAATTAACAAGATACTCACTGTCATTTTTATTCTTTTTACCTTTTCATCATGAATTGATCTGGCTCCAGTAGCACCTCGTCTCTAAAAGCTGCTGGAGAAGAAACAAGTAAAACCACAAAGGACAAGTGTGACCTCTCAGCAACCTTCCTGTGAAGCTGCTGCAGCCATCTCACTCCTGGCAGTCCTGCCCTCTGTCACTATGACTTACATACAATGATCTCCACTTGCATGTGCTGCTGGGACTGTAGCTTATCTAATAAACACTTGGAAGTAACCTCCTTTTATCTCTCTGTCAGAAGATATTTGGCCTTTCTCAAATCTCCAACTTCATTTACTACCTTTGCTTCTTCCCGGTTTAGTTCCCCCCTCCCACTATTCACCATTAAAGCGGCTGCTCAACATGTGGGCAAAGTAAAGGTTTTACATGAAGGCTGACGTAAACTCATACGACATTCTCACAATCTCAGTCGCTCCACCCTTTGCTGAACAAGAGAGGGCGGAGGACAAACATGTAATGGATGTGAGTGAAAGGCCAGGATGTGTGAACACTGTCATTCTGTCACGATGCTGCTACTGGGAGGAAAGGTGTGAGCTTCTGTATATTTACTGCCTCACTGGTGACTGCGTTCTCATTACGTCCTCTTGTAAATGAGTACACCCTGTTTTTATATTAACATGCAGCTTTTAGCAGTGTGTGTGGTTCCCCAGACACATTTCTTTGTGATCTGGAACAAATTAAAGCAGCAACCTCTTTCTTAGAAACATGAAGCCTAAAGTGTCAAAAACTGCAGTTCCCCCCTCATCCACTAGGTGCTGCTGCAAAACAGAGAGATTCCCCATAGACTCTCATGTTAAAAAGGACAACTTTACAGCAGAATTAAACATGTTCACAGCCTGGTTCAAAAAAGCATTTTAGTTTTAAAAGGTCCGATTTACTTTCATGACAACTGTAGGGGGAGGGAAAAAAATTCTAACTCATTGTTCAGGAGTTGGTAGTGAGACTGTCTGCTCCGTTACTTTTGAGATGTTAGCTTGGGGATTTGAAGTGTTTCTGAAGTACTTGAATTTCACTTAGCAGATTTTGCATAGCCTACTGCATATGTCATGTCCTTTTTTCCCAGAAAACTGTAGAATCCGAAGTGCACCCAGACATTTGCCTCAGTGAAGACGGTGCTGGCTGTATTTTTTTTTCCGCCTCCATTTAAACATGGAACAAACACTTCGGAGACCGTCGCCAGAAAATGTTTGAAAAATGTCCTTTAAAAGGGGCAAAAAGCGATATTGTCAGGGATTGAAACCAAAACAAACGTGCGCCATGATTGACAGTTTCTTCTACCTATCGTCGCTGTTCGCTACGACTCTGAGGTAAAAGAGCAGAACTATATCTGAATGCGAGCAGTATAAAGGACTAGAGCAACAACTTTATTGTTTTCCAGAGCAAGTCTGGAATAGACAGAAATAATGACAGTTCCTACCTGTTCAGAAGGAAAGCAAGCTCCGAGCGAATCCTAGCGTCTCTCATTCTCTCGCACTGGTTTTCTTTATCCTCGTTTTTTCCCTTGCTTTACCTGATTTGTTTGCCGTTGAATGTGGCTCTTTAGGTGGTGAAATGTGTTCCCGGTCATTTTCAAATGAATGCTTCCAACTTCTGCCATTAACTTCAACACGGAGCGCCTGGCTGTACGTGAAGGGATGGAGGGCCTTCGCTCAGTCCATGAAGGAAGCGGAGCTTCACGTGCACTAACATGCACGCGGAAGGAGACCACCCTTGTAAACAACAGGCTCGATATCAACACAAAGAGATGGTGTGACGTCATGCTATGTTCCAGATTAAATTACACATCTAGAGCTTCACATTGCACTTTTTTTTTTTTTCAGCCTAGAAATGATTAATTATCATTTGTTGCTCCCTTAAATATCAATTCAGGAAAGTTATTCATCGATTCAGAATCTTGTTAAATAAGAATCGCAATTCTGATGTGAGTCGACTTTTTCCGGCACTCTTAATTTTCAGTGGTCTCCATGTGTGTCTCATCCTTATGACTGAACCAATATAAAAATAAGATTTTGTTCTATATCCACCAGTATTTTAACCCACATCCTCCCATTTTAATAAAGTTAAAAATCCATCCAGCAGACACCAACTTCCACATGGATGCGGGCAGCATTGGTTCCATGCTGCTTCTCTCTCCTTAGCAGCAATTTTAATGAAATATGTCTTTGTTTCGCCCATATGTTTTAATAAGAATCTCTATCTCCAGTTGGGTTAAATAACCAGCAATTGCCATGGTGAATCCAGGTATCAGTGCTCCACTGATGATGGCGTTTTGTTGTGATACACAACTCTGGGCACATATTGACCAAACCAACTCAAAGTCACTGGGGTCTGTTTTATTAAGGAGGTTTGACAAACTCAGTTTTCTGTTTCAGATTTAGTTGATGACGATCAAAAACAACAGCAGACACAACAGTGAAAAATCACACAAACTAAATGTGAAGACTGGAAAATAGTCAAAAAGAGGCAAGATTTACTTGAAGGGAAGAAAAGAGAATTAAAACCTTCTGAAGGAGGAAAATCTGGATGTAAAACATGAGGAATGAGGCACGGCTGCTAAATGATGAGAAGACAAAGGATGATAAACAATCAGATGGAGAGAGAAGTCAAACAGACTGGGTTAAAAAGTCATTAAACATTAACATTTAGTCCTGTCCAATCAAGTTTAAGCAGAACAAGCCGAAGATTAGGGTTAATGCAGAGGTTAAATAAACAGATGAATAATTCAAACATGTAATAATGTAACGATTGTAATAATGTAACATGATTGCGTTGAAGCCATCATGTAATGATGGCTTCAACGCAATAAAGCAGCATTCATGGGAGGCTAAATCTTCTGTAAACAAATGAGAAAATAAAGAGAACTGAATAGAGTTTTAGAGAAAAGGCCCGAACCTCAGTAGGACCCCCATTCATCAAGCATTTGTTTGATGGTGTTATTTCAGAGAGATACATCAAAAGGTTGGAGCAACAAACTGTACGCTGCCTCCCAGATGACATCTTTTCCAGTAATTGTCATGCATTCTTCAGCACAATCTCCCATTCTACTCAGCACATTTTAGAGAGGAATGTGAGAAGAGGTTCTGGGCTGCAAGTGCTTGCAGAAAGAATAAGAACTGAAATATGTCATGTTTGGTGTCTTTTAACAACTATGAGGAAAAAAACTGTGCCAATGCAAAAATGGTATCACTTTTATGATCTCAAATATTTCTGGAATGTGATAAAGTGCCATTGATGCCATCTGCAATGAAATGCAGTCAAATTAGTCAACAGAATCAGATATAATTTTTAATTTGCATGATTTCCAAAGTTTGCATTTAGTTCCTGTTCTGTGATCAAGAACCAGGAAATGATGTTACATCACAGGATGCAGCCATCTAATTTAATCGTTCAAAAGGATAATCTGCCTTTACATACACATTACATACTCAGAGATGAGAATCATCAGCAGATGGCAGGATTAACTCAGTGCAACAAAAGTTATGAGACCAGAATACTGACTGGCTTCAAATTTTATCCTGATGCAACTCAGTTCATGCAAAATGACCGACTATCCCATACCACAACTCAGTGTTGTGAGAAAGGTAAGAGAGTTGTTGGTAGGGGCTGGAAGACCAAACGAAACCGTCCTGAACCCACGTGGCACCAGAAGATTGTTAATGTTATGATGCCGAAACGCTGTACAGTTCAGATCATAGAACACAAATGATAAAACATAGATCACCGTCTCCTTTGAATCCCGGATCTGCTCATCACCCGATGTTACTTCGTCTGCGTTTCAGTCAATTTTACGGTCAAATCGGTTACATTTCAACAGCTGAGAAGAGTTTTTGATGCTGATCTTGTCCAGCTTTGCCTGGTCCAGGTTTTCAGTTCGGATTTTGTTGTTTGGATTCTTACCACCTCTTTCAACTGTTGGAAAACCTCCAAATATCGATACTATTGATACAAAGGCTTGTGTCTGTACTGATACCAGCGAAATCGATAATTTTCTTATAGAGAACTTTTAGGGCACAAAGCCAAAGTATGTGAATGAGAGCCAAAACGAACAGTAGCTTTTACCTTTGTCCAGCTAATTTGCATTGTTGACTTTATTATTCTCAAACAACTATGTGATATAAAAGGTGATAACAGTTATTTTAACATTTTGTTCCACTGTTGATGTTATTTTATATAATTTTTTTATTTAGATTTAAATTTCAAGCAAAAAAGTATCTTGGTATCGCATCGATACCAAAATTGGCAGCACAGTACAGCTGTTGTTTTTCTGCTAACCTCTTCTATCATTGCCTTTTTTACACCCTGCAAAAACGGCAACTCAGTCTGGTCTGAGTTCTCTCGGTGGAAGTAGACAAGCATGTATGTCAACATTACTGTCACAGTGGACTAGTTGCCTATGGCAACGGAAGGATGAAAAGCAAATATATTCACAACCCAACAAGGCCAGCGTTGGGTTCAGCTTCTTGCCCAAGGATACCTTGACATGTGGATGCACTGGGGATCAAACTGTCAACCTTATCAAATCATATCAACTTTATTAATAAAGCAGCAACTCAAACTGTTAAATAAAAACAATTCCTGCATATTAAAATAAAACACGTGGCAATTTTAAAACACAACTCTCAATAAAATCTCCTCGCTCACAATTACACATGCAGCAAACACGAACACACATGTCCATAAACATTGACACATTTACATCCCCTTCCTCCCCTCCTAGTCTTCACAAATGTTAATTAAAATCTAGTTTCTGTCTCTGAACTGAATGTAGATGTAGATTTTTCATAAAGAAAAAGAAAATTTAAAATAGATAAATACATAAATGGTTAGGAGATGACTACACACACCCTGAAGGAGTGGTACTTTACATCATGCCAGGTTATTAAAGAGTATCAGTAACGTTGTTTTGGTTGGACTTGTTTAACCAGTCTTTACTTTTACTCAATCATCCTTGCTCTGGCCATGCCAACAAAACTTCTTACAGTCTCATTTGTTTGATATAATTTCTAATATAATCTAAAGGATGAGAAATATTGTCAATTGAAAGTCAAATTATGTTTTGTTTTTGACCACAATGTTATTAAAGTGAGGCAGTGGATCTTCAACAATGCTCAGGAACTTATTATCTGGGTGGATTAGAAGCAAGACCACTGATAACTGAATGCATGTTCTGCCTTAAACAGCTTGTAGCTGCGATCTCTTGTGGATGGATCACTTTCGCTTACACCTATTTACTTTTCTATCCCAGTAGAGCAACATCTACAGGAAGGTCAGTGCACAGGTCCACATGGTCATAAGAAATTGATACATGGTATTTTAGAGAACTGCATGCACTTCCTCTGATATCAGAACCCCACACACTGCTGGATAAATAATAACATATTTGCTTAGAAATGACTTCATGAATAGCTGCTGCAACACAATCTTACTCGTTATATCTAACCAAGCATTGAGGGCTCTTTCCGAACAGATTTACCATCTGACATATTAAAGCAACAATGCCAGCATTGTCTGGCTGATCCACACTTCAGTCCAATGAAACAGATGATTATTTTGAAGACGTCAGGCCTATCCCAAATTCCCAACAGCAGACATTCAAGTGGAAATACATTACGGAATCTGACAGGGACAATGCAGCTTGATACTGCTGAAAGAGGATCACATCTCCTCTTTGTCTGCAGCCTTTTGATGGGATTACAATGCAAACCAGTCGGGGAGGATCACAGCATATATTTACCACAGAAGTTGTCTAATAAGATTAGCGTTATTGTATCCTATCGGTCACAGGCATAAACCGTCACTGGCTCAGGCTAATTAGCCGCTGATGCAGACTTAACAAGAGCAAACTCTTGCAATCAAATGAGTGAACCAAATGGGAAGAGGGCATGACAAAGTTTTCACTGACACACTTTTTACAGTTCTTTTGAGTATTTAAATTGGTTGTTGGAGAATGCAAACATGGATGACCTGATGTTATCTGTCCAGAATTTCCCCATCTTGTATGGAGCTTAGGAAACACCATTAAAGGGACTAAATGTAAGATTTTGCCGAAAAATACCCTTACAATTATTACAATTATTATTTGACCCTTTATAATTAAAACATCATTTGATGAGCAGACTGACACCTCGGCGTTTCAGCGCCGGTGCATCTATACGCCTGTATTTTATTTTCCTGACCCTACCTCGGGTCGGACGTTCCTGCGCTGTTTCTGCAGATGTGACATCTAGTAAGTTCATCCAGTGGTTCATGTGCCGCCTCTAAATACAGCAATTTCTGCCACAAAACTCCTTCATTTCACCAATGTTTTGTTATGAATCGCTCGTCCGATCCCACTGTGCGCACCATGCACATATCTTACTTGTTTTGTTTCAGAGCAATTGTCATGATTTATTTTGACGTGATGCACATACAGTAGGCCTACGGCAAGTTCAAATATTTTTCTAACTTTGTACAAGGAGTGAATGTTTTATCATTTTCAGTCTTTTTTTTAACATGTCCATTTATCAACACGTCAACACGACAATGCAGAATAATAATAGATTTAAATTCCACAGCAGTGAAACTAGATAATCTCTGCAATTAAGAGTAGGAAGGGGACTATAGGTATCGGATATCTGGCAGACATGGGCTGGAGGGTTAAGAATTTTACTGACATGTTTTTGCTAAAAAACTGAGTTAAGTGTTAAAAGTTCCAACAGTTTTTATGACAACTGGCAAAGAGCAGCCAAGAAAGTTGATCGTTCAGCTAAGAAGTAAAGTGGGACAGCAGCTCCTACTGATCTGTGAAAATACCAGTGTAGCTGATATGACATTAATCTCAACTGCATGAGACACAAAACATCCAGCAGTGACAAGGATCACTAAGCAGTATCTTCTGATATCCTACCACCGTCAGTAGGTTGAGGCACCGACCAATGCTTTTAGCTAACGGTGGCCATGTAACAAAAAATCTGGTGATTTTTTGGTCCCATCGTTAATCATTGGTCTCCTTTTGCTGTAGTGGACCCACCGGTAAAGCTTTAATGATGCAATGTGTAATGATAATAGTAATAATTTTCTTTGTATAACACAGTTTAAAATCAGACAGAATCTCGAGGTGCCTGTAGTGATTACACGGCCATAGCAACAGTTTTTAACTTTTACTTTCTGGGGTTAATTTTGTCTCATTTCATGTTTAATATCTGAAAAAAAAATGTTTGACATTATTTTATTTCATTCATATCTAATGACTTTTCCTTATGTAACAGGTAGATCTGTGTAAACATAAAATCAATGTGTTTAGATGTTTTCATTGTCCTGCACACATGAATGCATCAGGGATATTCGAGGGGATCAGGCTGTAGCTACATTACTCATATTATACACATAATTCTTTTAATTGTTCTGGGTTGCATCAAACCTAGGACCAAACCTGATATAACCATAACTGTAGTAGGGTGAGAACCGCTGACATGGTGCTGAGTGGCCAACTGTGATATTTCCCACATTGTGGCAGCAGGAAAAATGTGGTTCTTGGGAAGATACCTGAAAACATCAGGTCATGACGGTGGTACTTAGCATGGCTATCTTCATAACATTATATTGGATTTATATAGATGATTTTTTTCCCTTAAGAGCTGCTTCTGATGGAGATCACGAAGGAAATATCTTCAATGTTTGCCTTCAATGACATAGTAATCCTACTCCATATTATACCCATACTTCTGGGTGTATTTAGAAGCATTAAAGTTAATTTTTTTATGACAAACAGGCCAAAATATCGTCTTGAAATGTGCAGGGGGGCCAATATGAGCTTTTTAATGAACAGATCCTGCACTCAGAAATATGATTCCATTTGTAACCCTTTCTTTTCTTCATTGCCTTTTAAACATGAGACAGGTAATAAGGGGGGCAATCTCTCATATGATGGTGCTCCTTTCCCAGCATGCAACACAGCGAGACAAACTTTGATCTTCTCTGTGGACTCCAAGTGATGCTTCAGGTCATGCTGTGAGTGTTTCTTGCATATTGTGCCTGAAGTAATATCAGAAGAACTATAATATGAGGGGAAACTTCCACCATAAGCATTTAAGGTTCTTTACACTGAAAGGAAAGTAGATCCGAGATTTATGTCTTCATATACTCAGATACCTCCCTGAACTTATTAGTTTGCACGTGGAAAAATGACCACTTAACTTGACTTGTTCCTTTCAGCTCTGTGGCTGTAAATGCATGAGGAATTTTACTGGAAGAAGTTCTTTTTTTCAGGCTTTATAGGAGCATGTGAGAGCTGAAACTGACTGTCACACTCGAAAGCAGGATGGTAACGATTCTGTCAGAGCACTAAGAGATCAGCTTTTATATATCCTTTCATCTCTGCCCCTATCTCTCCTTTACTTTGCCTCTTGCAGGTAAAATAAAAAGGAAAAAAGATCCTCATATCCAGCCTATTAGTCACAGAGGATTAGACCCACAGCAGAGATGAGCAGCGATGGGAGGAGAGTAGAGAAAGAGAGATGGATTAAACACATTTGGTTTTATGAGGTAATACTCAGGGCCCTAAGAAAAAAGTGTCCTTGAGGAAACTAGTGTGTAGAGATGAAGAGATTTATGTTGAATAGAAACATTTTCTCTGCAGATGAGCTTACTGCACCTGGAGAAATGTCTCCAGGAGTTCACCATCCATCTTCCTGCTTCAGGCATGTGTATGTGTTTGTTAACAGTTTTCATCTAAGCCTTGTAGAGATTTACTAATGAATTTCAGACTCGGACCAATTTTATTATCAGCGAGGATAGAACAACACCTCCAACCCTTTCATAGCTTCATTTGAAAGTCAAGACTCATTTATCAGCTTCTGATCTAATTAAACAAGCTTCAGCAGGGATAAGAGTCGGGATCTGACTCCATTAGCCACAGGCACAGCATGATAAAACGCTCCCCATCCTTCACAACTTTAAGTCAACTTTCCCACTTTCTTTGCTCCTCCAGCAGCTGTTGAGGAATTTGATCTTGTTTTAACCTCACCTTTTATTGCCTTTATTCTGGCATTTCTTTTTTTTATACCTTTATTCTCCTCTTCTGTTTTCCACTTCAAAACTTTCCCCCGTGAAACTTTCCTTCCCTTAAACCTCATAATTCCTTCCTGCTGGGGTCAACTTTAGGATTAGAACATTATCTACTTTCCTTACATCGAGCTTTCTAGTACAAAGCTGTGAATCCCCAGTTCTGATTTGTTTTTTGGTCAAACTCTATGTGGGTTGGGGTCTGGGATTGCCCCGTATTCTACTTAATGCCTGTTTTTACCCCTTTTTTCACCCCTTAAGGGACTTGGGAATGACTGATATGGAGATTCATGTCTGGTGTTAAGCAAATGCTTCAATTAACTTGTGAGTGATGTGCATATACACTGTATGACACCTCAGCATAGAGCTGTTTGCATAGTTATGCAACATGCATGACTTTCAGGTGGATTAATAGTATGAGAAAAACATGTACTGTATGTAATCTGCTGCTCGGTCTGCAAGAGGTGAACAGAAAGAGCTTAACAGAAAGACGTGTATACCCTCTGCTGGTACATTTGAGTATTGAACATCAGAAGTGCAGATGCCCTCAAATATCAGTGAGACGAGAAATTAATATAATAATAATAATAAAACAAATGCCTGGAAAAGTTTGATTTAGTGTTTGAGTGTGGGTCATGTGGGTCATGTGGGTCATGTGGGTCCCCGGTCATTTCAGGGTGTTGCCAGATAATTGTAAGAAATATAAAACCTATATTTATCAAATAAATTTGGGATTTTTATTATGGCTGTCAAAATCGAACCATTAATGAAAAGATACATTTAAATTTAACACCTTAATTCTTTAACATATTAGTGCATAAATCCACATTAATCCTACTTATTTATGAAGAAAGACTGTTTTCAAGCCTGATATCTAGAGGATCCTGCAGGATAACCCGATCTGATATATGATTAATACTTGTCACCATGGAAGGGAGGGTCGCCAACAACAGTATGTCATCTTGGGGGTTGTGGCTCAAAAAGTTTGAGAACCAGAGAGAATTGCTCTCTAATGAGAAGTAAACTATTTCTAAGTTTTAAGATTAATCCCTTTTTGTCATTAGCGTCTACAGGAGCTGCAGACTTGAGAATGTGTCAGGTCACCACAACTGGTAAATGTTTACAGCATAGCCAGAAATTTAATTCAATTACAATTCACAACCACAAACGGTCTAATATACCTTTAACCCTGCTGCCCAGGCACTGCATTGCACCGCGCAAAACACATTCAGCCATCACTAAACGTATTACTGGAGTCATTTCTAGCGGGCCTGCAGGCATCCTGGAGCATTAACACTGGGAAAATTAAATGGCCGCAGTTTACTAAGATGACGGATGATGGGACCAGTTATCATAGAGAGAGACAGCAGAGTCCCCCAGTAAGAAAAGCATTGTGGGAAATGTGCTGCTAAAGTTTAATTAACTATGGTTTCAGTTCAAATCATTAAAATTAATTTGTGATGCTTGCAAACAAGCACTGCAGCGTAACGAGACCTTGTTGCACAATCACACAGAAGGTTTCAGCGTTTATGGATCGTGACCTGAAGTCTGGTCTTCACCTCGCTCCCGCTGAATCCACCACTTCCTCTCAGACCGCACTGCTGTGTCTGAATCCAGGATTTCATGTCTAAAAAGCTCCTGCAGAGCTCAACCTTTCCCTTCCCTGTCCACACCGACCCAGCACAGCCTCTGTGTGGCCTGGAATTACGCTGGGTGATATAAACACTGTGGTCAGTCTATCCAAACCAAAATATTAATGACACAGAGTAAAACTGATGCAGCCAATACTGGTGGAGCTTTCTTTGTCATGCTTGCATATGTTTTCATTGCAAATAATGCAACATTTAAAACACTGGCAGACACTGTAGCATTTACCAATCCGCCCTGAACGCTGAATTTTGATCCACACTCTTGCAGATCTTTGATGTTGCTCATTTTTCACCAGCAATACTGCATAAATCTTAGAAAATGAGACTATAATCAGCAGTTTGCTCAACATGCAGAAACCTGCTGGTACCTTCACACTTTAATACATCAAATATAGTCAATTATCATGTGTCTTTTAGCTCAGGAAGAAAAATCAAACAAGCAAAGTCCTCCAAATGATGTGAACAGCGATTGCATTATAAAAAGAAGAAATTGCAACATCTAAATCCCCTGGTGCAAACCGACCATGAAGCAGGCTTTGATATTAGTTGTTGTTTGAAACTGAAGCCAAAGTTTAATGCAGATGATGTGTGAAATTTGTGATTGTAGCTGACCTGGAAAGGAGACAGAAAGGTTGTAATCTAATGATCCCTGGCCTGTCCATGAGCTACATGAATGCTGATGGAGAAGGAATAGAATTCAATAGAAGTGAACCAGGCTGAAGTTTCGCTCACCTTAATGATGTAGTGGTCAAAACTTGTTGAAATGAAGCCATGATCAAAGATTCTTATCATTCGAATAGACTTTATGAGGACAGAGGAAGGGCAGTCTGGAAAACAAGGCAGTGAAGGATGCTTCTGTTTCCGTGGGGGTCAGATTCAATGAGTTGCTTTGGTGTTTTTCATGTTAAACAACAGAAAACACCTACCTGCAGGTTTTACACAAATAATTACCCTCATAAGGGATTTATGTAATAGAATCAATGGTCCTTTACTTTAGCTCCACAGCATTAATAACAGTGAAAGTTTATTTTCTTCTGGCAGTCATCTTTATTGGTTTCATTGGACCTGCACCAAACTAAAGTCCCAGCATCATATTCGGGCCGTTGTAGATTTATGATTCTTCACTGATCCAATTATTCCCTTTGGATAGTCATTTCTCTTTAACCTTGTCTTCTTCTGGTCGGGTCTCGATGACGGTTCACATTTGTAAATCCTTTCTGGATGTAAATTCACTTCATTATGCTGCATTTCCTACAGTTAGGTCTCAGATATTGAACCAGACAGAGCCTGTTTCTGCCTATTTGCTTCTCATTTCCTTTATTTTCCGTGTTAAAGGAATTTTGCAGACATGTTACTGCCCCAACGCTTTAACACCTTCCGTTGTCTGTCAGTATTTTTACTCTTTACTAGTGTGCAGTTTAGGCAACTTGCTACAGATTTTTGATGCACCTAAGTGGAAACAAGCAGCACTTTTGGACACATTCTGAGTTATCTGTCTGAAGGTATTTTACAATCCTAGTCATTGTTTCCACTGACAGCTGTCTTGTTGGAGCTGTGTTCTGTCAGTAATGCAGGTGCAAACAACATTTTTAAACACTCTTTAACTGCAGACTGATTTTGCATATCTCGATTTGTGCAAGTATCTTTTCTAGAAAAGTTCCTTGAAAGGGAATTCCATTTTCTATTTTCCCTTACTTGACCTGCAATGAAATACAACAATCAAACTTTTAATTTATGCTTTGCAAAGCCCAAATCTTCAGTTTAGTGCCATATGTGTAGTTATTTCCCCAACAGAAGAAAAAGGCAGATTGAATATGTTCCAAGTGTAATGCCATCTGTTCTGCCAGAGTTTGTGTACTTGCAAGAGATTCCTTCTTTTACTCACATTGCAACACTTTGACACCTTCTGTCCTATTTCACCACTTATTAATCATAGAAATCTAAGACTACGCTCTACAACTGAAAGCTCCACTGTCTCATTTATACTAAAGTGGGCAATTACTGTACAGATGCATGGTGAAATCAGCATGTTAATTGGTTATTATCACACAATCCAGCACATTGGTCCCTGAAGACTTTCCCTATCGCAGACTTGATGGGAACTCTCCCATGTGCTGGAGATGGAAATGGAAATGGAACAGTACACAGTACGTGACAGAAGATGAATTAGAGAAAAGGGAATCATGCATGCTGCAATATGGTTTTTATTTGATTCTCTTGTTAATAAAAGTCAAGTCAATGACAAAGGATGTTTTGTGTTTTTGTTTTATAATGTCATTATATGATTGTTTCTCAAAGCATGGGATACATTGTGTACTTTCCCATTTTGTAGTTGTTTCTAAGTGCAGATTGCTACACATCTGGGCGGAATAATAAAATATTATTCATGATACTTTCAAGCCACAGCCACTGTACACCACTCGACCACTAGGTGGCACTCTGATACCGCAGTAAAACAGCCCAAACTGTCTAGATGTTATTCAAATGTAAAGGTTGGCTTCTCCCTTAGCGCTCTGTCTTTTGTCTTTGCTGTTTAAAGGTCATCATTTGCAAGTCGTGGAAAATTTGATGTAACATTTGTGCAGCTGAGTCATAATCATCATCTTCAACTGGAGGAGAAGTTGATCACTATCACAGTCTGGTTCATACTCTAAAAAAAACAACAACAGAAGAACCGTGCAAATGTGCAGGAAATGTTTTCACATTTTACCAACAGTTCTCGTGTGTCTAATGCAAACAGGGACGGATGGATTAACTGTCTGTTTGGCTCCACAGACAGGGTTACGCTGATGTTTTTGCATAATTCTGTATTCAGTAATGCCCCTCCTCCATCTTCATTGACCCACCAAGAAGGTGAAACAGACACCTCTATAAAGTAAAGGGAGTAAGGGGGAGGGTGCGCTCACACACATACACTATCTTGGTTTTTGACGTCTATGTCCCGAATCGATCCGTACGAGGCAAATAGCTCTGTACACGCTTTTGACATAACAGCCACTCCAAGGCTTCTCATTCTGCCTGAGACAGGGGGGCGACGTTATTGATCCATCTGCAGCTAACTGAAGGGCATGACTGCCAAAGAAGATGAAATCTACTTGTTCACATCTGGTCCCTTGTGCTTCAGTGCTCACAGCACAGGACACTCATCATCTGCTCAGACGCCACTTTGTTGCACATTTGGGCCCATGTGGTCACCAGAAACCGACTAATGGCAACTAGATTTGCTTTTATTATTGTTTTTCTTTTATGACCTGTGTGACATTAATGAACCTTCTGTGGCTTGATGGCCTAGGGCCGGGTTGTACAGCTATGGGCCTTGAGGGCTGCAATCCTGCAGGTTTTCAATATTTCCCTGCTCCAACACACGTGAGGTTTATAAGTCACTGTGCAGAGCTTCATAGGCTGTTGGATACATTTAATCTGAGTCTGGTGTGTTGGAGAGTTACACTTTGACCTCCTCGACAGTGGCCCTTTAAGATCCCCCGTCTTAGACTGAAAACACGTGATTCAAGTAAAATAAGAATGTATGCAAACAATGTTTTCCATCCCAGTTTTATTGTGACATGCAAAACAAACCTGTGTACTTCTGCACAAAGCTTAAACTCCAACTGCATATGGGCTACTGGGCTTGGGAGAAATCCGTGACAGTGTTGGTGAAGTCACACCTCACAATTTTCTCTAACAGGAAAAGCCAACAATACTGGATAAAATTCAGGAAAAGGTAATTGTGATCTTTTATAAGAGCCCTGCAGACATTTCGCGGTAAATCCTTCTGTGAAGTGAGAAAGTGCAGAGAAT
The DNA here is from genome assembly GCA_036024015.1 of Craterocephalus amniculus. Lineage (NCBI taxonomy): Eukaryota > Metazoa > Chordata > Actinopteri > Atheriniformes > Atherinidae > Craterocephalus > Craterocephalus amniculus. The sequence goes on from JAVQJG010036552.1 coordinate 23,840, forward strand.
GCAAAAAAAGGCCAAAAATGGGTGAATTATGCAGAAGGAATCCTCTGTGTATGATTTATCACAAAGGTAGATGATGCCCCAGCCAAAGCTGCAGTCATTCCTTTTACAGCTTTTTTGAGGAGTATTGCAGCTTGAAGCTCCAATCTTCTCCTACTTTGAGTTTAGGTTAAGATAAATGGAAGTGTCATCTGTGAGGGTAAGTCAACGCAGAAAACAACAACAACAAAAAACCCTCAGCTGGTTGATACGTTGATGCCTGTGGATGTTTTAGGTAAAGCACCTTGAGCTGCTGTGTGCATGAAATGTGCAACACAAATAAAACTTTCTTTGTCTTGATACCAGCACTCTTTTTTTCCACACTTGATCCTCTCACATTTTTTACCATGACTAATAAAATGGAAAAATAAAGGGACATTCACTCATATTATTAAAATCTTTTTAAAGAAAACTTGTATCCTGTGATTGCTCCTAAAATCGGTCTCCTCTGGGATAAGATCACATTAAAGAGCCGGAGTCGGGATTTACTGGTATTTATCTTGATGACTGATTGAATGACTGAGACAATTCATGTGAACATAATGACAAAATATGAAAACAAAAATGGAAATAAAACAACCCCCAAAAAAAAAAAAATGCTGTAATTTATGGGATCAGTTTAGATGATCGTATGCTTCCACCACTCATTTTGAAGTTTTGTAATTTCTTTTTTGTTTGTTTTATTTC